>JAQGCA010000797.1:0-22738 GCA_034698945.1 Protaphorura quadriocellata
GGTCAGGACACCTGGTTTGACCTATCTGAATGGTTTTTGGGTCGATTGGTTTTTATCATCGAAATAGGTTTACTTGTTAGACAAGAATTCAGAAATTTTTTCTAGTTACATCAGTGGAGAAATTTATGCACCATGTTGTGGTGAGCACGGGCCGGGCCTTCTGGGTACTTTCCGACAAGTGTGTATTATATCGTGGTCGGAAATTCCGGATTTAATGTTTCCGGCTGTATTTTTATCAGAACAGTTGGTAATTAGGGTAGACTGGTCTAATTTTGAGCAGTGTGCTAATAAAGGCCACTTTCTAATTCGCGAGTAACTTACGTTCATATTCAAAAACATGAATTTGACGTAAATTAGGGAAATAACTTTGGGACACGGCATCGTTTTTGATAGTTTTTCAACTTGTTGTACATTGTTGACCGTTGCCATTAGAAACTGAAATAGAAAAATTCGGAAATAATTTTATTCCGTTCCCAGACGCACACCTATGGATTCAAAGTTCAATCAATCGATTAAACTTTCGGAATCATTGGTGACGCGATTCGGTTCTGTAATGAGCTGACGGCATCCAGTTTGGTCGAAATGTTCCATAACGTCATAGTCATAACGAGGTTATTCGGAGGGCATGAATTTGTTTTAGGGAGGGAACGTTTTTTTTTGGTCATCAAAAATGGAAAATTGGAGCTTTTTTTTGCTCATCAAAATTCGGAGGACACATGGCCACCGTTTTATCATTCGGAGGGAAGGAACATTTCGACTGCCTGCCAGTTTGCCGAATCATGGTTTTCACCGATTTCGTATCCGGCTTCCATTGCATCATGTCAACATTTATGTCCCCAAATACATAAAAATTCTCCGTGTTGACATTGAGGACAGAACTGAGGTGGATAACAGACTACCACTGTAGTTGCTTTAAAATCGGTTTTCCGGATTATATTAACACATTCAACCAGCGGATTTGGAAACGAATAAAGACAGAATTCAATTTGAAACGTACTCCGTGTATATTTTATTTTACTATTTCCATTTTACTTAAGCGCTTGTCAGTGTCGCTACGCGCATCGCATCGAATTTTCAAACGGAACAGCTCCCAGATAACATTCTGTACAAAATGTTTATCTCACTTTTGTCCGGCTCCCTGGTTGGACTGCCGGCGGGGGGGAGCAAAAGTAAAGATTATCTGTGACGCTGTATTTACTTGGTTATTTAAGCAAACGCTGAGTTTTAGACAGATATCAAGGCTTGGCGCTAGAAGACTTCGCCAGCAACACATCGACATCTAGCAGAGAGCCACGGCATTTCTGAGTCTCATGATCCATTAAGCATTGTTCAGGAAGTCGAGGAGAAGCAGTGTGCAAAGTTTGATGCCATTCGGACAAGGATCCCATGTTAACATTTGGCGACCTCTAGCGGTGACCCTGGAATTTTTATCGACTTGCTTTCCTATTAAACATGTTCAACACGTCAATGAGTAGCTCCGTGGAAAATTTGGAGTCAATCCCTTTTAGGGCGGTTCATTACATTTGCCACCACGTTATTTTTATTGATAGCGCGCGCTGCGCGCATTACAATGTATTGGGACGTAGCTCATCAGACTCGTCCTTAAATTTTGAAGAAAATCGCTATCTCGCATTTTAAATTAAGTAAAATAAGGCAATTACGGCGAATAGATACTTGGTTCTGAAACACACTGTCTATATAGGTAGCGACTATGACTACATGTTGGATCACCCAGAGGAGCGCTACCAGCATTATTATCAGTACTACAAAAGGAAGATGAGCCCTAAAGTGGACGTTCGAATCGTAATCATAGTGACCATAACTGTCATATCCGTATTTCAATATTACACAGCACTGTTTAGGTAAATATAATGCTACTATTACAGTGGATGGCTCTACGAATTCATTGAATAACAATTATCGTTGATGAATAGGTGGAGCTCGGGTATGCGTTACTTATTTGCGCAACCAAAATATCGCACTATGGCATTGAATGCTGCTAATGAGGAGGGATTACTTGACGATGTCAGTGGTAGCGAAATAGTTTTAGACGGTTTATTTCTTAATTTAGGTTTAGTGAATTTAATTTGACTAATTCCATATTTCTGGAACATTGTTTCGAAGATTCGTAAAATCAAGAAGCGAAACAAAGAAGAAATTCGGGCAGAAGAGGACCGAATTATTCGGACTGTTCTAGAATCAAAGATGGAAATTAAAGGAGGATATGCGAAGCCAAAGATCTCAGACGTTTTATGGATGCAAATTATTCTCTTCCCTTTAACTTTCTATCGCTATGTGATATGGTATACTATGTGGATCTGGAGATTTAATATAAATAAAGAAGAATACGGAACTGAAGAGAAATTTTACATGATACGCAAATTAATGTGTTTCAGTCAAACTCAGTTCGAAGTAATTTAATTTTCCACCTTTTTGTATTATACTATAACAAATGGCAGGGAGCATTACTCATTACGGTTTGGAGGATGTTGGTCTGTAATTCGTTGGATATTCATTTTCCGTTACCCTTCGCTACTGTAATTAATTACTAATTAATTAATTTCAAATACAGGCAATTCCAGAAGAGGAGAAAGAGGATTACTTAGAAATGAAACTATGGATTCGGGAAAATTTTGAGGTAATGCACATAAACGTCCTATATTTGTTTATTCTTCGGAGCTACCCGTGTTAAAAGTCTGTCTGTCTGAAGGATTGGAAGAAAGAAAAAGAAGAAGAAATTAAAAAACAAATGGCAGAAAGTGCAAAGTACAAATCGTACAGACGCTATATGAAAAAGCACGGCAGTGGACGAATGTACTTTGATGATAGTTGATTTTTGTAACGGAAATAATATTGCAAATAAATTGACTGTATACACATGTTGGAATGACAATACCGTATAAACCCATTAATTTATTCCGCAAAATTTCGATATTCTACAATATCGGGTAACATCTCAAAAAAATTCATTTTGTTATAAGTACTGAATTTTCGTAAAACAGAATAATGTACTCCCAAATTAAGCGAATAAAAATTAGTGTCTTGTGTATTCGAAAGTAATAAACTACTGGTTCAATTTTCTGAATCTGTTCGAAGTCAGACCTTAGAAAATTAGAAATAGTATGGTCTGTGCACTTCTAATAAATATGTCAAAAATGGAAATGTTATTAAAAAGTATTTTTATTAAAAATCAAGTTTTGAGAACTCTGATTACAAATCTCTTATACATAATTGTTTCAACAATGCACATGTTACATCGTAAAACAGATTAAACGATTAATAATAATATCGGAAGAAAATTAAATCTAAAACAAAATATGACGTGTTTAAACACAATTGTGGCAAATTTATGTGTACGGCGGCTTGTGAACTTGCGGAATTTGACTCAGAAATGTCAAGGTCGATTGACCCAAGTAACAAAATAAGGCGAGCATTCATCGACTTCGGCAGCCTCCGAGAGTAAACATGAATGGCACGACCCATTACGTTAATCACAGTTGAAGTTGTGGAGTTCAGTTTCCTGAACTTTCTGACCAAGGGCACGTGAGATGAAATTCCTGGTGCGATTTCGAATTGGAATCTGGAATGGTATGTCACTCAACCCACTTCTCCGGTTTAGATAATCAAAGTTGGCCTTTGTGCCTTTGTTGAAGTCAGGAAGTGTCGGTGTGTGAGTGGAATGACCGTCCTCCGTCTTTCCTTTTGGCCTCGCCGCTCTCTCCCACGGAGAGACGGTGGAGATTTTGATTTGATTTGATTCTTTATTAGTGTGATAATCCAAGGCACATTCAAACATACAAGTATGCAAATGGAGGAGGGCTGACGTGCCGACCCGACTCATGAACACTTCCAGAAATCATTCCGAAGGTAATGGTTAGACAATGATATGTGAGTTTATGCTGGTGACCTTTTGGCCATAAACTATCTTCGAATTGCATTGAGACGTAAAGAAAAGACATACCTGACTATTTTTCTCATAGTTTCTTAGACTAGTAGTTAGTTGATGCGTTGTGGGGCAGTAAACGTAACTTACACAATTTGTAATCATTGGCACAATTCGATTGTTAAATATTAACCTTCAGAGTTGATATTATGAAAATATCATTTGCTCAAATTAAAACATAACGTATCACAAGTACCTAGCTCGCTTAAACCATATTAGCCCAGGAGCAATAGCAGCACACATTGATGACTGACTCAATTAAATTTAAAATTTCTGTTTCTAACACTATCGGTTTATTCTCATCTTCTTTCTCGTTCAGCTCTTTGAATACAACGCTTAAATCCTGGCAACATAAAAATATTTAATAAGCGATTTGATAACATTTTTAATCAGAAAAAGAAACGGTGAAATTATAGTACTTACAAGGGTACTCGAGGTGCTAAAAATCAATTTCGTTCGAGTATTTTTTCTTCGAAAGTACTTCCCGCCAAACTACAACTTGGAAAAATATTCAGTTACAATTGATTGCGTTTCGAGTTATTTTCTACTACTAGGGATACCACTTTTCACTCGGTACAAATATTTCCCTACTACTGGGGGAACCTTGCGCACTTTCAACTTTATTCAGCTTCAGTGTTAGCACTTGTGAGAATTTAAGATTTTTCGAAAAAATCCTGAGAATCCCTTTGAAAATAGTATTTTTGTGTGTTAAATCCCATAAAGATTTTGGCGTTTCGATTTTCAAAAAATATAAACTTTTCTGGGAGACAACTAGAGACCCGTCGTAACTGAATATTTTTTCCAAGTAGTAGTTTGGGGGGAAGTACTTTCTAAGAAAAAATATTTTAACGAAATTGATTTGTAGCACCTCGGGAAGTTCCCTCGTTACAGAAAAATACATCAGGAACCTTTTATCTTCCTAATGCAAATTACTATGTGTAAAAATAAGAATTAATCAGTACTTTAATATTCGGACTTACCGAAGTGCGCTTCTCAAGATTAATTTCAAGCATGACAACTGATCGAGAAACATTTGGAGTAAAAATTGCCATTTGATGGATTGATTGGTCTGGTGCAACAAAATAACGATGGGAATGTTGATTTCCAACGGTAATCAATCGAAGTAAACTCTATTAAAAAAAAATTCAGTAATATCATCCAATATATGTACAGGGTGGCTTGTAGCCTTGGCCCCCCCCCCCCCCCCCGCCTCGGCAGCCCAATCAGAGTCAATAGGAGACGGACAAAAAGTGAAACGCTTTGCGTAGAAAATCTTGTGGGATCTAGGGAGCTATTCTAGCAAAAAAGGTGGCATCGACAGATTTTTCCATTTTTTACTTAAACAATCGCCGCTACGTGGGTCGGATTTTCAAGCGAAATGGCTCCCTAGATGCTGCCGAGGGGATAGGGGGACACAGGTTACGAGCCACCCTGTACGTCATCAGCTTCAAACTGTCTCCATTAAATGCTGCAAACCATACTTGATAAAACGTAATAGGTTGCCTCAAGAGTGAAGCAACTCGTGGATCCATAATGCTCAAAGATTTGACGTGCGTCAGTTCTAGCAGCTCTCCGAATTCCCAGTAGGTCAAAGCACCAACCTAGCGTTAAAAAAAATTCACAAAAATATCTCACTAATGCAATGGTTGAACTCAGGATCAGTTTCCCTGGGTTGAACTTTTAATGTTTTAATTTACCGTTTCTCGTGCAATCAGATCCTCTCTCTTAGATTTTTGTTTGTCCTCGATTTTACCACCGACTAAAAGTCGCTGCCACAGTAGATCTCTTCGACAATCTACTGTTGCCATTTTTACAATCTCAAATATATGAGATTCAACCCATACGACTTGCTCATTCAAAATTTGTTGCATCATTTGCTCATGTGAAGAAAAATAGCCCATGTAATGTACCATTTCTTCCCTGAAAATACCAGCAAAGAGCAAAGGCATCAAGGCTTTACAAGAAGCAAACTTGTAGGGTACAAGAACTTAATCTAACCTGATTCCGTCATAGAAAACCTTCCCGGAGTAAGGATGGTTATATCCCATATCTCTAACTTCCTTTTCGAGATTCGATAACGAGGCTTCCGTATCTTCAGAATTACGTTGCCCCTTCTCCTCCAAAGATTCTCGACGACTCAAGATAACCGGTTCGTTGAACTGACCCTTACCCGCGTTCACGCGTTTTTTGTGATCAACGGAATTTGGAGAATTGACAACGCATAATTTTCCTTTCAAACCTAGGGCTCCAATCTTAGGATATAATTCCCTACATAATCAAATAGTTTCAATGAATTTGGCTTAGTATTAGCTGTAGATATCTATATAATAGCTTTTCTTATTCTCTCAAACTTCTCAGAGTAAACTGTTGCAAACCAGCTGCCTGTAAACTACTGTGTCTAAACAAGGCGTAGTTATTTTTCGTTTGATGACACCTAGATAATTAAATACGGTCTATTGAAAATGAATAGTCCGACCCTTTTAAAATTACTGTCCGCTTATTTACAACAGTTGACCCTGAAAAGTCTGACGAAATATATAAATCTACTACTATCGGACACTCAATAAAGATGTTCGCCTGAAATGTTATTGAGGAACACCATGGGGTAATTTATAGTTACAAGTAAAGTTAAAAATGTAAGATAATAATTCTTACTGCCGACTTGTCAGAACAATGTAGTATTTTAGTTTGAGAACAGATGGATCCACTGAATAATGTAATATCATGGGAGGAGCATCATGTGCTACGAGTAGAGTCAAATCGAATTCGTCTGATTGTTTTCCATCCTCGTTGTCATTGTAAACCACTTTTTTTGTTGAGATTTGAACCAAAATGTATTCATTTACCTACAATAATCGTTATTCCAGGGATTGTAGCTCATACAAAGTTCGTAATATTTTATAACATGGGCAATTAATTTCTAGCGAAATTTGCGTAACAATTTGAAGCGCATTCTGTAAAACAAAATAGTACCTCCTTCTCAGAAGTAGCACTCATTTGAACCACTTTCATGTTGTACAGCTTCTCATGGCTCAGGATGTAGTCGTACAGAATGTGGGACGGAGTCGAAACATTTTGAACAGTAACAATTCCTAGAAAATAAAATGATCTACGTTTCAGCCTGGTCCAGACTTCAAAAGTTTTATAATTTCCAAAGACGTACCGGTATGAACAGTATTTCGGGCAAAGTTGGGACCTTTGGGATAGTACTTAACAAAATCATCCAGGAACTTCGTAATATGATAGCCCTGATTGAAGATCAGTTGCTTTCCACAAATATAAGATTGAGACACTCGAAGGTGGAAATCATAGGTGAAAGAGTGGAGGTGCATCGAGTCCTTTATTCTTTCACATTCTTCCAGAAACGCCAAAGACTGCTGATTACAAAAAGATAAGCTTTATTAGAACGATTACCGGTTATGAAACCTCTCGAAGGCGTCGAAGAATGAATGAATTCACAGTATATACAGAATATGCCATATTGTCAAACCTGGTAATTGGTATCCTTTCGATTTTTTGCAGGTTGAATTCGTTCCAATTCAAGTGCGAAAATATTGACATAGAAAAAAGGCTCACATAGAGCCATTTCAAATAAAATTATCCCGCCGAGCGAAGCTTTCTGAAGATAATGTATTTTTTCACCACCGCCACTAATATCTCTTCCTCGTTGACTAACGTTGACGAAGGAAGCGAACTGGATACTTCCTCCAGATTGGGAAGAACCGGTTGAAAGTAAACTCGCACCGCTAATATGTCTAATACGTTCCTGATTTATATCCTTCGGCACAGCTCGTCTGAAACATGTGAATGTTAAAGTGTACTTGTCGCTGTCATCTGTCAGCAGCCAGCATGTTGTCTAATCTTACTTTTTCAGCAACGAATGTCTGCAATGTACACGAACGAATCCCAAAGTTTGAAGATATTGTATGTACTCCTCCATAAAGCTGTCACACAGCGTTAAATACCATTTTTCACCAGGACTCTTTGATGTGACACCCGGTAGTGAACCGTCTCCCGCTTGACTTTTGCCTTCATTTGGAATCGAGGTCGAGAAACTTGTCCAAAGTCCCCAAATAGAAGGCCTGTGTTTCTTTGTCGACTCGAGGCTCTTTTGTGATGTGCCAGAGTCGTGCCGAGATCTCTCCACTTCAACCTAAGTATTATACATATATTTATTGTTACTGGCAGCTGGGATTATATTTTTGTCTCTGGCTAGGATGTCGACTGGGATTTGAACTTCGGCGTTGCAGTTTATTTGCTATTGGGGTTAAATGCCATCAGCTAGTGGTACATACTATTGATTTCAAACGAATCAAATTATTAATCATTAACCTTGAGATTCCGATGAGATCTCTTTGAGTCACTTGGACGTCGCGGCTTCTTGACAGTCCCAATAGTATTGTCCCGTGTTGTTGCGACTTCTATTCGCCATCTGTACAGAACATCGAAGCAGGATATGACTACCGTGACATGGTGAGATGGTGACTTAACCCTAGTCTTACTTCTTTATATACTCAGAAATATTAGCTGCACTAAATATATTACATTTATATCCTTACCTCTTCAGGAATAATAGAGGTGTCATGCAGAAGTGAATACGTCTGGCTGTCTGTTTAAAAATGTGCATAGCCTCAATACTGATGGTATTAGACGAATTATTTCCTTTTACTGGCCAGTGTTGGTGAAGTATTTGTCGAATTTCTGTGGGATTAAAAAAAAATAAAAAAAGCAGCCCTAACATTGTAGTGACCGAATACCCTCGTCCCGTTGAATAAAATGCCGAGAATTTTAACTTGAATCAATATTGAACTTTGCACCCTCTTTTAATCTTACCAGCGTTGTCCAATGATATTAACTGAAGTACTTGTGTCTCAAGGAATTTTACGTTGTTATTAATCACTCCGGGAATGTTGAGTGTTGTGGTTTGATGCTTCAGATTTCTGTAAAATAAATTGCGAAAAATAATAAACACACGACACAAGCCGTACAAACGAAGATTTGCAGAGGTTGTAATGAAGATGTATTGGATGGTCAAAATTGTTGAAGCACAGTTGCTGCAATGTCGTACCGAAAACAGTCCAAAAACTGAGTCAAACATTTCGGCGACTTCGTCCTTTTAAAACCAATTCGCGAATTTAGCTCCTTGGGTGGTATAGGTTTTCCAAGTAACGCTTCTACTTCCATTCCCCCGCCTGTAAATGGATTCACTTCCTGCAGGTGGTCAAAGGAATTAGTCACCCTTCGATACAATTTCAATTTTATAAAATATGGTGAAGTACCGATGATGATTCAGGCGGATTGCGAGTGATAGGCTGATTAAAAAAAAGACCAGACTTCTGAGAAAAAATTGAACTAGATAGGCTTGTTCGAGCACACATCCATAGAGTACAACTTCTTGTTAATTCGACCAGACGATCACAGCTTTCCTTAGACCAATTGTAAAATAGGAAGAAAATCTAACATAATTTTAAATAACACAATATTAATAATCATTCTTATTTTGTTTGTTCCATATTTACTGAAACGATGTTCACCTGAGAATTTGTCACAGTCGCCATTAAAAGTCTTTGTCGAGGTACCAGAACAGAGAATAGGGTATCGGACCTGCTGAGAGACGATCTTGATGAACCCGGAAAATTAGAATGTGTTGCCCCAGCAAGCAGCGGAGGGAATTTGTAATGACTCTTTTCTATATATAAACGATAGACAGTGTCATACGTTCAGTAAGTATACGACTGATATAAAGCAGTAGTCGAATTACCTTCAGGACAAAACAAAACACCCTCTCCGCTAGAAACACAAGGCTTCCAACTCCTCAAATGCCTTGAGATAATTATACATTGATGGTCAGTATCAAATGGATGATAGCGTTCTGGATCTTGGAAAATGGACAGCAGATCCTGTGGATACTCGATTTCATTCAAGTGCTCCAAACTGTCTAATTTCTGCAAATTATCGTCTAACATCTCAAACTGATTTCTTAAAGTCCGCTTTTCTAATCGTTTCCCTTCTGAATGAGCCACCAATCCATTCACTGTATAATTGCCCCGATTTTCTTTATCTTGCCAAAACGTTTTTGTCAAATTCTCAAGCAAAATCGAATTAATCAGACTTTCCAGCTCAGGTGCTACGAGATCAACTGCTTGACGGTATTGAAGATTAACTTGTACCGTTCGAAGAGAAGCCACATTGAGTTCACTCCCTAATTCGCACCAACGTTTGAATGAGTTGACATAAATTGGATGCAGTTGGCCCACTTCACCAGTTTCAAAACTGTAGCAACAAACGAATTTTAAGATACATATGTGTTTGTTGTGATCAGGACAGCTCCACGTTGTTTGTTGTTTGGCCTCTCCGCCTAAGTTGTTAGGCCCAGGGCAACTCCACGTTGTTTGTTGTTTGGGCTCTCGCCCCAACCGAAGATGGGTGAGCATGAAACATGAACACATGCCCTCTTCAGATTGACCCACCCGGTTGGGGCGAGAGCCCGAACAACAAACATCGTGGATATGCCCTGGTTAGGCCGAGAGGCCGAACAACAAACAACGTGGAGTTGCCCTGATTGTGATGACTTGCTCAAATTAATAAACAAAATAATCAAAGAAATCACACGACGAATTATTTATATACCTACCAAATGAATGAAATGACGAATTGACGAAGAACAGACTTACCGATTAAAACCAGAAAAAGGATAATTGTGCTGACCCTTATTGGTGTCGTCGGACATCGTCTCAACTGTAAAAAATCAAGTTATAAGAGAGCTCAAGCTGGCCGGAGAACTGAAGAACGCTCCCTCAAAGAACCTTATAAATTTAGATGTGAATTTTACTACTACTACTCAAACCGACCAGACTCAAATTAGTCTTACTTGAGTAAGAGCGAGTTTGCGGAAATGACGCATCTTCACAGGCAATAGGAGCAGTAAGAAAACAAAATTCCATGATCAAGTCCCACATGGCGTGTTTGATAGCCGTTGATAAATAGATTTTCAACAATTCAACGTTGATACGGCCTTGTTTCCACATTCGAAATTCAACCGCAATATCCAATTCCGTTAAATCTAAAAAAAACAATATTCGGTTTGGTTTGGTTTATTTAACTGTCATAAAAACATTCCATTTTGTGTTACCACTGTGAGACAAACAATGAGCATACTAGTGTGTGAATAGTGAATGCATTTGCAAAAAAAAACGAATAAAAAGTTAAATTCAATCCAATTCCTCATAATATTGATGTATCAATGAGTGATACCGACACTTAATCACTAAAACAAATGTTAAAATTTGACATATTACACGATCTGGGCAATATTTCTCAACTAACTCCGAGATTTCAAAGCAACGAGATGTATAACTGAACAACGAAAGAACAAAACTCAACAGAAATGGATTATTACAAGACAGGAAATACTTTTCTCATTTTCATTCTCAGTCGAGGCACCGCAACGTATTACTGTCAGGCAAGGAAACTCAGATTCCAGTAAAATTGGTTCGACATAGGAAAACATAAATCAAACATAAATGGAAAATGGGAAGTCATTCTAGTAGAGAATTTAGGGTGTGACCGAAACTATATAAACTATTAGTTTCCACAGAATAGCCGTTATATTTCGTACTTCGGTATATTGAATGCTACGGGTTTATCACTCTAAAAGAGAAACAAACTAACAAACAAACCGATAGAAGGAGATTCCGTTACATTGTGTACTGTGTGAAAACCAATTTTACCCTCCAAGATCATAAATCGGGTTTCGGACACTTTATTTATTCAATGATAATTACAATTTTTGATTTATTTTCCTTTTCTTGACGACAGGTAAGACCCGTTTTCATTAACATTTCTACATTTCTACCCTTGTCAGAGATCCAACATACACGATAATTATTCAGGCACCCGAAGGTACATTCGAGATTTTACCTTAAAAATGAGAATAAAAATTTTAAATGATTAAATTTCAAATAATAATTAAAACTGAAATACGCTTCCCCACTCCTCGATGCCAAATTTCAATTCATTCTGGTGATTCCTGTCCAATTAATTGAGTTTCAGGCATTAGCCACCCCGACTTTAAAAATCTATCTTCGTATTTAGTCTTCCAGAAAACTGTCGACTTCGACTGATTTCCTTCCATATTTACATTTTCGTGATGGGCTTGTTTATTTTGTTTGTTTACGATAAACAAAAGACAAAGGAGCAACGAAAAAACCGGCAAAAATACAGTAGTGCTGTGTTGCTATTTCTAACTAGTTACTAGAACCCAGCTGAATAAAGTTACGGGGGAGGTGCTCACAAAGCACCGCACCTGGTGTGTAGTGCAAAAGGTGTCCTACCACCCAGGATTACGACAAATATCTCTCCTTCCAATGCATCAATACGGATATATAGCGGCAGATCAATATGCTCTTACCATTATCCACTTCCTCTGCTTGAATCAATGAATACAATTCTTCTAAATCAGCAGTTTGTGTGTAGCCATCGCTGGATGGCCTGCACCAATTTGAATCGCTGGATATTGTATCACCAAAACCATTAACAATGGTTACAGATAAACAAGCAATTCCCCTACTTCCGGTTTCGCCTGGACTTTGGTTGTACAAATGAAGGTTCTTTCCGGAAGGACCGTTGTTTCCAGCAGTGTTGGGATAATCCTTGACGAAAAGAAATGTTCAATTAATTTTGTACTATTTTGACTTCTACATTACTCTCCGTCGTCTCCGTCAGTAATCAAGTTAATCGCACATCAAATTACGTTAATAAAAACACATTACTATATTGGAATAGTTCGGTTAAACTTGTAAATAAAGAGTGACGTAACCTTCGGGTAGGGTAAGGTGGGCTAATGCGCACCGCTTTCGAAAAATGTGCGTGCTAATTAGCCCCGTCCGACATTTGTAGGCGTGTAAATGGGGTTTCCATGCTCGTGTAGTTAATGGGGTGGGGCGTTTTAGCACAGCTGTTCACCTTCAGCCCGCCCCAGGGAGAATAATATACCCAGATATAGGAGCTAATTAGCACACTCTTTGTTTTGTGTACGAGCGTTTCCCTGTTAACCCATTCCCATTTGTGGGCGTGCTTTGTAACTTGTGAGTCACATGCTTAAGGGGTGCGGCTATCATAGGGCGATTAGCCCAGTACCCTACCCTATTGATAATAAACTATAATAAAGACATTTTTGAGAACACAATTCTCGCCATCGAAATTTTTGTTTACCTCGGACGTAATTCGTTGTTATAGAATCATAGAACATAGATAATAGGAACCCCCGGCGCAGCCGGCGGAGCAGATACCTAGGTCTGTTATGGAATGAATTACCCAAACTTGAAAGGGAAACTGACTGCAAAAAAAAGTGGTTTAGGTCGGATCTGGGAATCGAACGCATGACTTTCGTTACTACTTGCCAGGCCTTTAACAACTATACAACAAAGGCAGGTCGGCTTGGGCGTGCGTTATGTTCCCGTGATGGAAGATTGGTGTGTTGGGGTTCACAGGGGTATGAAAGGAGTTAAAGATCACCAGGATGCATCACAGCGCATCACATGTGGTACGAGACTATTCTTTCCCTTAAACAGAAAATCCTAGGATGCCTTAATTAGCTCAGTCTGCACAGCTTGTCGGTTCGGAGTTGTTTGAATTGTAATCTCAACCTCATGACGTTAACAAATTGAAACAAGATATCTACAATCCATGTTTAACTTATCTAAAAGAAAAATACCAACTGGAGAAAATTGAAGTGATAGGTTTACTAGTTGGTGCTCGGGGCACGATCACAGAATTCTTTGAAAATTTTCTAAACAGATTCAAGCTGCCAACATCATTAAGAGAAGAAGTTGTATTGACTGCACTCAAAGGATCGTCACAAATACTACAACATCATCTTTACTCTCCTACAACACCTGCTTTACCATAACCAACTACACGTTACAATTATGTTTTAAAATCCATTATTATTATTATTTGAAATCGATGTGCCTTTTTTTAAATCATTATGTTGGCTGTATACTGTGCCGAGAGGCAACCTTAGTTGTTAAGGCAGTGATCTTATTAAATCTATTTCTCTCTCTAAATATTAACTTTAATAGTGTATACCTGATAAGATAATTAGTCCGGTTCCTTTGTATGTCTGAATGCGAAGGGTTAGCACTCTTGTGGGAAATCAAGTGGAAATCTGAGGTAAAAATTTAATTTACTAAAGTGAGAATCGAACTCACGTCTTTACCTTCCCGGGGTACTGCCTTACCCCTACCCCTAAGCTACTCAATCAATTGTTAATGTAAACCTTTAATTAAAATACCTTAACTTGTTTTCTCACGTTTCTACAACATTCACACAAATACTACACTACTGAAAGAGTTCCCGTATATCGGACCCTTCTTGGTTATCTTCTTTGAGATTAACCAAATTAGATATTCCTTTTACCTGGAATTATCTTTTTCTGTGTACGCCAGATTAACCTTATGAGGAACCTCTAGACAACACTCTAGAAAAAATGAACAAACAAACAAATGGAATGGAATAATACAAAAATATTGATATACCTGAAAGTGATTTTCAGGCTTGAAATCCATGTACCTTGGCACATCCGAAAACTGGAGCAAATTCTGATTAAGGTAATAGTTAAAAGATGAAAGGTATTGTTGCCCGTAACTGTTAATGTGATACTGGAAAGAAGAAGGTAAACATAACTGAGAACTCAGTACATCACACAATTCTTACTGGTTATCTACATTCTACACATAAATGGAACTAAAAAAAATTCCAGAGTATTCATACTTTAATGATAGTATCCGCAGTTGTGTTTGGCTTCTGAATGAAATGAACGTCTTCCGGAGTCAATTTACAATGCGGATTTCTGTCCAGCATGACAGACAAAATGTCCAAAACGGAATCATCCAACTTATTTCGTAAGGACTGAACCAAGTGTTCCTTAATTTCTTCGCCTGGTAATATTAATGAAGCATTTAATCTAGTGATAATATCATTTAGCTGTCATAAATTCATATATATATATATATATATACGATTCAAGAGATATACCTGCTTCGGTAATGCCGCAAACTTGAAGTAGAACAACATCTTCATCCTTTGTCTCACTATTTTTGTTTAGGTGAACGTTAGACAATTCCCTCTTACAAACAGATCCACTCCTTAGTCGGAATTCCTAGACAGCACTGCGTGTCAGTTTAAGTTTATCATTTAAAAATACCAGAATAGTTGGGAGACTATACTTCAACACTTTCGTTTTCTAATGCAGTAATCTTCGGAACAACCTCCAATATTTCATCACATTTCGTCGGACTGCTAAGTTTTGCGGCCTTTGGTTCCAAACGATACAATCTAAATGTTCAAACATGAAAGTTTTAACAGCTAGAATAGAAGAATTAATTTCGGCTTTCTTCGATGGTTCGTTCACCTTAAATAGAAATCATTTCCAGATCGATCGCGATAAACGAACATATTCCTACGATTTATCACTTCAAAAGCAATTAGTGTTGCTTTTATTGTCTGTAATAAAAGCAGCGTAATTAAAATATGAACGGTCATGATGAGTGAGAAACGCATAAATAATCAAACCTGGATTCCACGAGACATAAGGGATTTCCCCGGTCCAGTTCGTAGGCGTGGATGAAGAACAAATTTTGTCTCCCAAACAACTTTACATGAGAAAATACCAGGTCCAAAGCTGAGACCGCTATCTTCAGTCATGATATCGGAGTATAGACGTGGACCTATGAGATTATTCGAACGTGTAAAACCTCACTTCGAAGGGGAAAAATTCAGCTCAATAATCTACGACCTCCATAGTGTGGGAATTCTTGACGAGATGCATAATAGCCTTCCATAAAATCATCCTCGTCATTTTCAGGTTCTAATAGGTCGCTGCACTGTCTAGTGTCATGAAGCTGTTGTAAAAGGAGATCCTGATTCACTATTCTAAATTAGATTATTAATTACACTTTCATTGTATGATTTCAAATTATGTTTTTCTACCTTTTCAAGTTGCAGATGAGTTTGACTATTTGTTTACAAATGTCGGTTGAATTCTCAAAAATTTCTAGCTCGTTCTCATTATATCTGGGAAAGAATATTTAAAAACGCTACAGTTATACCTAATGTCCCTTATTACGTCGTTCATGCTTTAAGCGCTATTTCGAAGGCATTCGCACGACTCCGGAATTCTCTTAAATGAACAAATCAAATGGATTTTCGATCTATACTTTACGTATTTTGTAAAAACAATTATTATACCTGCACTGAAAATATATATTGACTTGCTCGGAAGTCAAACTAAATATCATCCAGAAAGGTGGGCACTTGAATTTTCTTGAACTGGTATGAAATTTATTACCGCCTTCCCCAGATTCACTCCCATCACCATCATAACCTGTTAAAGTACACGGAACATTGCGATATCAACAACTTCAACAACAGAAAGATTTACAAAATTGAAGTTCTATTTATATTATACAGGTACGTAAGCAGAAAAATCTGTTGTATACACTGACCATCTTCATTCGTAATAAGGCTGGATCGTTCACTCAATTGGCATGGTGTGGTTAATAATCCTTGCGAATCGAATTCTGCTATGCGTCTCGTATAATCTTGTCCGGAAAATTTTCTACTGGGTGTCTTGTAAGACTTGTTTTCGTCACTTTCCAACTCAACGGTATCAACCTCAACGACTTGATGTAAATCCAGCTGATGATTGTAGCTTTCTAAAGTATTAATAAAGGTACAGGAATTCAATTAGAAGGGGGAATGAATGTTACATTTCAAGTTTGACACAATTACCTTGTTTAGTTTCCGACAGACGGCCGAGACACTCAAGAATAGTGTCTTTCTCAATCATCAAATAATACAGGGACCCAGTTTCTTTCAGTTCATATCCGTAAGCTCGCATGCTCTGGAATCTCTGGAAACAATTTAATTATCAGTATATGTGACAACACTGTACTTGCAAAGAATGGTTTCAATTACGGATATCGCAGATATCCGATGGGATACCTGGGACCCGTCACTCGCGTTTGCCCTTTTAGTTAAAAATACAATTAGCGAAAGAACGTAAAATTTGAAATAAGGAAATAATTGTATTTTCCTTTTGCTCATTCGAAGAATAATCCGCCTAAAATAATTTTGTGAAAAGAAATTGGAGTTGGGCAACTGAATTTTCCGAGATTGATTTTGTGAGCAATGTTTCAGCGAATTCAATTTTTAAAAGCAAAAAAAAAGCGAATGCAAAAACAACTTGTACAAAATCAAATTAAAATGCTACCTACCTGTTTGAATTTTTCATAACCAAGAGGATAAGAATTGTTCACAAATATGAGAGGAATATTGAGAAGCTGACATCCTGGTTTGTCCACAGATTCTTCAACGTGAGAAATTACCGAGTAAAGACAATCCTCTGTTACTGAAACTTTTTCACTTTTAAAAGAAGTAATTTCGTCTCGGATAAGCCACTTCACCTGCAAATTAAACATAATATAAACTGAAACAATTACGCTACAACTGAATGACAAAGAGAATAAGCGTAGTCTAACTTACATCTTCAATGGTCCGCACAACAAACTGTAGCTGACTCGACGGTACAGGTGGATAAAGGTCCGAGGTTTTATTCGGTTCACTATAAATTGTGGAGGCAACATTGGATTTTGGATCAATGGTTTGAGAAATAGGATAACTCGAAGTGAAATTATCGACATTAATTTCATGGTCTTCTTTCTCCAAATACTTAGGCACAGTCAAGAAAACGAACTCTAACAGTACGTCACAGCTACCAGGGGTTAATTCTTGAATGTGTAAAGCATCCATTATTTGATCTATTAAGTAAGGCAATCAAAATTAGCCTAATAAGTGTTATAGTTCTTAAATCGTATATACTCAAAAACGTTATCGATTTGCAGATATAATATTACAATTGCGAATCGTCATACCGAGGCAAGTTGGAATGTCATGAACTAAGAACGAGACATCCATATCTTGGTATTTATAACTGCAGGTGAGATATAATAAAATCGGTACCGGTATATCATCCTTAGGAGTACAACTGAAACAGTACAGAAACAAACGTTACGACGTGTAAAAATTTAGTGAGAGTTCCTCAAAAGGAAGTCTAATTTATTTCTGGTTGCCACCTCCACGTCAGACACTTACATCTCGTTATGCCGTACATCATGGTACGTTTCTTGCTCTTCTCCTGAGGCTTCCAAGACGTCTCCTCCAGGAGGGGAAAGTATAAACTCCGTTAGATTCAAGTCAACGTTGGTAGACAAAAACCCTTCATTGTTCTTGTCAGATTCGGAAGTAATTTTGATTTTTGTATCTTGTGTATTAGGTTGATTCGCCTACAAAATTCGAGAAATGCTTCATTTTCTGCACCAGCTGGCATCACCAACTACTTAAAACTAACTATAACAATAAAATGAAGTTGCGGTCAGCGAGCCGTTCTCCACAAGTCAAGATAGCGTAGGATACGTTAGTGTTTCGCAAAACTTTATTGGAAAATTGTTGGAGAAATACCGGTAAACTAAACCAGGAAATGAAAAACCTACCAGTTTCAAATAATTTGTATCGAGCTTAAAGTAGTAGATACCGGGGCAGTCTGTCACCGAATGAAACGTGTGTAAAATTATGTTCCGAAACTTCGATTTAATAAATTCGTGGATTTTCTCCAAATCTTCACACGTGTCGTAGTTGGACTGGAATGGCAAAATTTTAACATTTTCTTCATTTCCTTCCGCATTGCTCGAGTGCCTCTGTTTTGCATCTTTCATATGGCTACACAATGTCTGAAATAGGCAAGAAGGAGCTTATAAACTCTTTATGCAAGCCCTTTTGAGTTAATTTTCAAGGTGTGGTTTTGGTTGGCTTTAATTTTTTGGATACAAAATTAAAATAACCTTTGTAATCTTTTTGTACTATTTACAGTCCTGATGACGAGAACGAACAATGTTCTTGAAAGCTTGAATTGAGTAAAGCCTATTAATTCATTCAGAAAACCATCACCATGTCATCCGTGATAAATTAGACACCCTGAGTTTTGCGTGCTCCATAAGGAGAAGAGTTCGGCTAAAAATGTAAAGTCTGACCTCTCTGGCCAACGTCAAATTGAGTGCGAATATATTCAGAACAACGGAGGGGAAAGGACTGAGACCGATTGTTACCGGAATTTGACTCGCCAGTAGAGTTCAAACTTTATATTTTTAACTAAACTGTTCTTGGAACAAAAGTCACGATCTCTAATTACAGAGGTGAGGTAAGTGTAATTTATATACTCCAAAAAACTAGGCCAGAAACCACACCCTGAAAATTAGCCCAAAAGGGTCCAGCTTGCATAAAGAGTTTTTTGGTTCCAATTTATCCTCATTATCACCGTGATTTCTAAAATTGTGTCACTATTCGGTGTGTTAAAGCTCTAACCTGAATAAACTCACTAAGGCCAACTTCTACTTTAGTTTCCTCGCACAAATTAATGGCGACTTGAACATCAACTGGTTGAATAAAAATATTTCCTTGTAAACTTTCAAACAAGCCAAGCACATAAGATTTTGAGAATGCCGCTTCCAGAGCAGAGCAATGACTCCTCAAAATTTCTTTGTTACCTGTAACACAACATTTCGAGCATTATAACCAATAAACAAAGGGTGTGTGAAGTGAATTAGTAACGAGTTAGAATAAGCAATCCGGCTAGATACTCTTTGAATATATAAAGCGTACTTGGAGTAAGTTCCGAGTCGTCAGACTTTGGTTCTGGACTTAAATGTTTTGGTGGGATCTTAGTATTCGTTTCGTTCCTTGGTGGAAATGACGCTTCTGTAGCAGCGTACATTGACTCCTTACTCATGTCTCCGCTAACGCGACAGTCTATGTAAATGTCCTCGTCGCTAGACCGGCTTTTAAAAATAATACGGTCATTTAAAGTGCTCAGTGAGCAATCGTAGACGTACACTGGCAAAGTGATAGACCCATATATCTCTGGCAGCAGTTGCTTTCCTGAATCAGAAATAGGATTCTCCGTCTCATTGTTACTACCCATGGAAAAATTTGGAAGTTCGTTGGTAGACAAGTAAGGAGAGTCAGGAACGCTGTTAGACTCCAAGTCACAGTCATATTGTCGAGAAAGAGATATTTTTCTGAAGCGTTTCTGCTGATATTCCTTCTGATATTCGGAGAAATTCTTCACGACGAATAAATTGTCTACCGAGCTCTTTCTTATTAAAGACTTTTGATTAGCACATTCTGGAATAAGTTCGCCTCCAGATTTAACGCGATTTCTTTTTCGTTCATTCAGTGATTTCTCTGTGATTGGAAAGAAATAATTTTGACCGTCACTCCTGGTGCAAGCAGTCGCGCTTTTTTGTTCTATTGAAATACGGTCCGGTATTTCAATCCGGTAATTTGAAGTTGAAGTCGTCGCTGGCGAATTCCTGAATGCACATATATTTAAGTCTTCCATGTCCCCTCCTGGATTGCAACTGTAGTCTGAAAGCAATTTTACTGCTTGATTTGGTTTGTCTTTGTCTACACTGTCAGAAGTTAACATGAGAACCATCAAGTCCAAGTATGAAGCTGGGAATAACGTTGCAATTATATGGGACGCGCTGATCCACTTTGCAAAACACCGCCATTTTGGGTAAGTAATAACATTGTCTGCAGTAAAAATAAATCCGCCAATTTAGATTTAATCTTTCCACTCACTCAATACTCAATATATATAAAATATTTGAAGTACCACAGTCGAAGTTTTGCGATGAATTATCAATAGGGTTTCCGTAGACCCCAGAATCTCGTTTCCTGCCTGTAATGACGTGAAAAATCTTTTCGTTTTCAGTTGACCCCAAAATAATTTCACGATCATGAAGGTCAGCTATACAGGAACACCAAGCGTTGAACAAGATTACGTTAGCGCGGTCAAGATTCTCAGGCTTCGTGGAAACAGGAAAACTCATCTGTAAGCCTAGAATTAATTTATACATCGAAAAAGGTTACTTGAGGTTACTTGAATACTTTTGAAGTGCAATGTATTTCAAGCCAAATATACTGTCAATATTATCCTTACTCTGGTTAAACATAGAGAATAACATTTCAGCTTGACGACTTCTAGGCAGAATTCGGCTGAAATCAAACTGAAAAGGGATGTATTTAATCTGTTCCTCCCCATCAGACTTGGCTCGTACAGTTTCCCTGTTTCCCAACGTCTACAAATTATATCTACAGAGTCTACTTTAATATGCAACCAAAAATTTCTTACACTTTTGTAGCCAGAGCTGGTGAAGACGTAACGTTATCTTGGCACATTAGGCTTAGATGTTCGAATGCCAGCAGTGTTGAAATACAATCTTGATCAATACAAAATATCTGAAATGAAATTTGTAGGAGTTAATATTCATTGTACCAATAAAAATGTTCAAACTTTAGCAATAAAGTTGCATAGAAATGAAGTTTTACCAGCTAACAGGCATACAGTAATATAAAAGAATTATTCACCCTCCTGATACGGTTCCCATTCGAATAGCCGTATCTTTTTTACCCAATTAAGTTACACTTTAGTAAATATTTTTTTATGCATTTTTTAATGCATTTGGCGTTAAAATAATATTCATTCCTTATCGGAATAGGAATGGGTTCTCCAGTAAGACCAGTCGAATCGGAAATAATTTTTTACCCCCCCCCCCCCCCCACCCATCGGTCCCAAATTTATTGTGGGTATTCCCCACCCCATGGGGACTCTGGGAAAAGTATTTTTTTTTGCGGAAACGATATCTTGGTCGTCATTTTGAAAATTCTAAACTTGCTCCGATCGGGCTGAAAAAAATTTTGGTGACAGTTGGGGACATCCCAAGGTCAACTGCATTGAAATTATTATTGGTCAGCCATTTTTAAGCCTCCATTTTGGATTTTTAAAGAACATACATTTTATAAAGTAGGCCTGGAATTTGAAAAACGTTTGATACACATTACATGAGGTAGCCTTGGTAATGGTATTTCGGAGAAATAAAAAATCGGGTGTTTCGTAAATTATGTCGAGTATATCAAGTTAAATTTTGTGGAAAACTACTTATGAACTACCAGGTAGGGTGAAATGGACTCAGAAGAGAAATTGCTAATCGGAAATTGATTAACAACCCCATACAATTAAAACTGGAAATATCAGAAAATGATTATGGTGTGAACTGAGAAGGGTTGCCTAACAACAATGTATGATGTATGTAAAATATGCGGTGATAGTTTGTTAGGACAACGCAAAGTATACATTCGCTAAATTATCTCAGAAATCATTGGCCGCTTTGCTTCCAGACTGCCGTATCCACACACGCATATTTATGCGTGGAATGACTCATGTTGGGGGTTAGATCTGGCCCCCGAACAAGTAGGCCTATAAACGAATGTGAACCAGCAAGTCGAAAATTCAATTAATTGTATCCCAAACCATCCCATTTTCATTTCATGGCATTACGAAATGACATGAAAACGTGAGTACAGGTAGTCGAATTTTCGATATCATTAAATTTTGAATTTCTTTTCAAAATGTCAGTGTTTTTGTTTGAATTTTAAAATTCACAATTTCAAATTTTGTTTGTTTGTTTTACATCTTCATAATTTTTCTGTTGAAATTCTGGATATTTTTCTTACATTCCACTGCGGAATTTGAATTTCAACGACCGGTTAGGTTAAGTTCAGTTTCCCGAAAATCTGAACAGACAATAGAAAGTGAAACTTGTAAGGTCAAATTTTCAGGGATTATATAATTAGACATTTTGCGCACGGCCCTTGGAATTCTCACCTGGTCATTCC
>JAQGCA010000798.1:0-22733 GCA_034698945.1 Protaphorura quadriocellata
CTTGGGCACTAAAAGAAAGTGCCCGGGAATATTCCTGGGAATATTCCCGGGCACTTTGGGCATTTACAACGCTAATCTGAACTGTTAAGATTCGATTTATTGCTCATTATCTATTTCACATTTCTTACAAGAATATGTGTTACTTTATTACATTCCCATAATTACGTGATTTGTGATAGAAGTGCAGTAAATGCGAATAATATTTAAAAGTGTTCCCTGAAACAATTGTGGCGTGGGTGCCTAGCCCGGCGCGTAGTAGCATTATATATATATGTTAGGCACAAATCCAAAAAACGGCCTTTGGCCGAAAAAAACGACCATACCTGGGTGTTGCATTTGAAATTCGATCATATCCCTATTTTTCGGGGTATGACCGTCCATACCTAGGTGTTGTTGTTTCCCAACCAGCCAAATGCGGAATTCAGTCATTCATTCTCATATTTCGAGATTTGGCCGTTCCTTCATCGACCATACCTAGGTGTGGCAAATTTGGTCTGCCAAATGCCGAAGTTCTTCAACTATCCAATGCTAGCAGAGCGGGTTTTGAAATTCCAATTGAAGCAATTGTGAGGTCAATTTGTTTCTATCATGGACACGACCTTTGTCCTACGATCTAGTTTCCTTGAGAAAATTAGGCAAATTTCAAACTCCAGTTGAAGTAATTGTTAGACTAGACACAGTACTGGTAATACAGTTTCGCAAATAAGAAAAATAGAAAAAAAAATTCATTGAAAGGAGCTTAGACCTTTTCTGGCCCATTTTAGAAAAATTGAACCGTGACGTTTGAAATGTCCCATTCCATTTACACCCAATTCAATTTTGAACCAATTCTTGGACGAATCAGATTTACATATACACTTGACCCGCGGCAATTTGTTTTCTTTTTTCCTCAAAAACAGCTTGAAATGTATACAATTCATCCTTATTTGAGAGTAGATTAGCTCTGTGTATAAGTCCAAAATTGTTAGTCAACAAGGAGGACCGACATATTTTATGAATTTCTTGGACAAAATATCTTAAAAATTGACGGTTCGTCCGCACATTTTACATTTTTGCCGTAAGTTTACGTGCAAAATTGTTAAATGGCCCGGAGGGCCGAAATTTTTTTGTGACTCATTGACAAAATATCGATAAGAGTAGACAATTCGCCCATATTTTCGTATTTTCGCTCTCCGATTTCTGTATGACTGATTATGATGCGTACTACTACAACAACCGTAGAATTAAAAATTTGCACTTAAACACTTCGCATTCTTCCAAAATTTGCGCCCCTCAATATTTGGCGCCGGGCGGCCGCCTGCAATGTCTCCCAATGCAAAGGTCGGCCCTGAGAAGTGCGTAATCATTAGATGTCGAAATATTCCGCTACAACCCAATTTTGAACGGCAGTGGTTCGGGTTCCGATTTTTGGTAAGGATACGTCGAATTATTGATAACCTAGTAATTTACCTTGTAGAAAATATGACTATGTCCACTTTTATTGCAGATTCGCGTACATCAACGCCGGCAAATTGATGTCACCAGTCTATTATACATATTCTTTTTGCTGCAACCTATAACTTCAAAAAAATTGGGACCTTCCGGTCACTGTATCAAGATTACGGGCAATCGAATAAACTTCAAAATGACGTAAGCACATGTCGAAATGAGTACATATATTTTTAAATAAATTATCAAATTTACAATTAATTAACTGACTTACTTACTGGAAAACATAACTGTATCAACATTTAAATTGAATTCAATGTTTAGTTAAGATTCGCGTAGAATCATGGAGCGGAAGAACTGACTTGGCAATTTTTCTTGTTCTGATGCTGTGGGAAGTGGGAGTCATATGCCTTCACTTAGAAACGGTCCTTCAGTTATTATGGACGTTTGAACGAAAGACTAATAATTGTCGTCTGCAATTTAATTCGTTGTAGAGGCCACATTGTGAGAGATGTAAGAATTAAACCGAGTTTACCCGAAGATCGACCACACACATTAAAATATCGTAAGAACACTCAAATTGATTGCTTTCAATTAATCCACTTTATGCAAAACTTGACTATATCCAGAGTTTAATTAAATTCAATGTTTGTTGCAAATATCTCAAAAAAAAAGGCCACCGAATTGATTTCGAAATTTCCCTTCCCTTGTTCTGCCGGACCCTCATAGCACCATAGCTTAACGAATTAACATGGACCTAATGGCCACCATCTGCATTGGAGGTTTCGGTGGAAGACCACTGTAGTTGTCGACTACCGAAGTAACTCATTTCTGCGTCGAGGCCATACAATGTGGGTGATGTTACGGGAGCAGTAGTTGAATTGAGCGTCGGAGATACCAATGTGGGAGATGTTACAAAAATTTAATTCAGCGTCGAGGAGACTATTTGGGAGATGTTACCGAATTGGTTCAATTCATCATCAAGGGCACGATGTTAGATATGCTTTGATTATATAACGTTCACCCGGATATCGAGCACACATTCCAAAATGTCGGGTTAGTCTTATAAATCTTTGTCTGTAGAACTATAATGACATAGTCAAGGTTAAAATTCAATAAACGTCAGTAAATTTTGAATTCTTTAATTAGTACTACCATGAATTAAATTAATAGTACGCACTAAATAAATTAACTGAAGTCAATTCCCAATCAATTTCATTAGTCTGGAGAAATAGATTTGATTCGTACGCGTGCGGAAGTACCCGACCCACAGAAGGTATTACAGTAAATGACCAATTCGACGCCTTGGCTGGAATGAACGCCGGGTAAAATGCAACCTTTTTAATAAAACGCTGGGTCTGAATAAACGCCGTGTCGAATTTCTGTCTACACATGAATTCAGGATTTTAGGCTCGGTATTTAAGGTATGTGTGTGCGCGTGTGTGAACGTTGTTAAGTCGCACACTGAATCCTGCTTGGAAATTATTGTTGAAATGAAATTCTGTTAATAAACTCCGGGGTTGGATTATACGCCTGGTCAATAAGTTCAAATTTTAATTAAACGCCCGGGCGACTATTCGTTCATTTACTGTAAACTGACTTAGAGATTAAGTCGTTTTCCATTTAGACCAAGGAAAGTGCGTACATCTTATGGTTAGAGAGTTGTAGTGAAAATACCATTACTTACAGATATTTAATACATTTGAAAATTTTTGCTATCATATACAGCGTGTCCGAGAGAAAGCACATAATTTTATTTTTTAAACTCAAAATAACTTTTCACTTAAGACTCTGGCAGGGAATATTGAAGAACGCATGAGAAGGTTGAGAAACAAATATTTTAATAAAAATGTAATCCATTTGATGCGCACTGTAACCCATGATTTTTGCACTTACACGGGGGAATTTATGTAGAAACTTTTTTAACCAAATTATCGGAGATAAGCGGAAAAAGATAGTATTCATTTGTGCAGACGAATCATTTCTCTTTTTTATGTCAGAACTAGGATCTCGATTGGTTTGAAAAATTGGATGGCCAGTCTAGATTAAAGTAATAATTGAAGTAGTTTCCTGGTTAGACTTTAATTAATATCAACTGCATGTGGCTCGTTCGTAAGGAAGATACCCGAATGTCCAAGTCAAGACAGCTAAAAAACCAATATCGCTAATTACTGTAACCATACAAGGAATGCGGGATAAAGCCGACCACTAATTGAATCTGTTGCACTACATGATGGTATAACTTGCAAATACATTTTTTTATTAACACCATAGTGTCCCATACACATTTATCTGGTCAGGAACGTGAGTAGTATTAAATTGTATAAATAAGAATTCTATCTCTCAACTATTTTTTTCATTTACAAAAAAGTTTGAAAGTTTGATACTTTACAATTTTGTTCATGTGTATTTAAGATTTACAATATCAGCCACAATATCCCTATTAACCTATGAAGAGTGGATCCACATAGCTATTGCTATTGTCAGGTGGCTCTTCTTCTCTCATATTTTCTTGTATAAGTGCAACATGATTTACGTGAGTAGGAAGTGGTGGACAAGTGGTCTCTTCGTCAGAAGCGGTCTTGTCACTGATTTTCTGAGTGGTATCGATTGACGTGCAACCAGACTGTGGGTATTCATACTTTACATGCCGTCTTTTGTGAGCAGTCAAATTTGAAGATCTATTGAATGCTTTCCCACATTCGTCGCATTTGAATGGCTTGTCTCCTGTGTGAATCAACTTGTGTCGATTTAGCTCGAACTGCAATACAAAACTCTTGCCACATACATCACATCCGTGCGGTCTATCTCCAGTGTGTGTTAATTTGTGTCTAGTTAAACTGGACTGAGCAGTAAAATCCATTTCGCACTGGTCGCATTTGTATGGTCTATCCCCAGTGTGTGTCAATTTGTGTCTAGATAAATCACGGCCGAACGAAAACCTGTTCTCACACAAGTCGCACTTAAAAGGTCTCTCGCCCAGATGTATTGATTTTTGATGTTGAGCTAAATTGGATGATTCTCGAAATTCCTTCCCACAAGTATTACATTTGTATCGTTTCTCATCCATGTGAATTAACTTGTGTCTCTTTAACCTTGCAGTCGAGAGATAACTCTTTTCACACACCTCACACTTGAACGATCCTTCTACACTGTCTGTGTGGTTTAATCTGTGTTTAGTTAAATAACGGGATTTCATAAAACCCTTCCCGCATGTTTCACACTTGAATGGACACTCGCCTGACAAACTTAATTGATTTCCGGCATTACTTGGGACTTGACACTCCGTCACATTAATCACGTTAAATTCCATTGGGTCTTCCTTATTTTACACGTCGCATGGCTCCACTTTTACGTCTCAATTGTGGACATATTATTCAGGTCCAAGGGGAGAATTGATTCGGGTACCGTCCTAGAATTCAATATTTCCCAGAAACTCGACGTTTCTGTAAATATAAAGAAGAGTGGTGAATAATTCAGAAGGTCACGACTCCATTAGAATTTCTGAATGAAATTGCTAATTTGGATTCAAAATCGAAGAATGGATTCATAAACAAACCGAACTGTTAAATTTTTGATACGTTCTTTAGTGACCTAGGGCTGAATTATACTACTGGTACAGGTAGAGGCAGCACATTGACCACATCATTTGTTATGGGCAGTATTCAAATACCCCATCAATTCAATACACACATCATTCAGCATTTGAAAATCAGATCGGATCAGAAATTAATTTTAGGTTTATGAAAGGGGGATCCCCAAGAAGCTATATAAATCCTGGAAAGATCAGTCCGATTGTATTTGACGTATTAGGGTTTCCCTCGGGCGAGATTCACTCGTGGTCATCTTTATATTTAAAGTACAATTCAATCCACAACCTTAGTGTTGTGGGTTGAACTGTAAATTATATATCCATGCATATTAAAATAGACCCGTCCAAGTGACGAGGCAATTCTATAATTATCATAGATCAAGTGTGGACTTTTGAGTCAATATGTGCTAATAAATCCTCACACTCATTCAGAATTACGCCGGAATCAAATATACCGTTATTCACACGCTCTCTCATTTTCCAAAACGTCAATCGAATTCTGAGGAAGCCTTTATTTGATATTTCATGTCGTACATTTCTATCTAGTCTAGAAGTTTAATTATAAATAGAAGTTTACGGATATAATAAAAATTACGTCTCAGCTATTCATAACAAAGCCAAAGCAAAGTTATTAATTCTATTTACACTATGCGTCGGTGATAAGCGATAGTAGTTATGTTAAATGATATTATTACTATGTATTACTGTAATTCCTACATATTCTGCGTGCCTGATAAAACTTGTACAAGAATAACCTGGAGAGTAAATGTGATTATACGTCATACCGTACGCTTTACTCGCAGTACGACGGAGAACTTACGAGTGGAACGTCAGAGCGGATATTTTTGGAAAAATCTGATATTCTTATCACTGAATTCTGATGGGATTTCAAGTCAGGAAAGGTGTGTCACTCATCGCACTTCTTTTTTATTTTTATTCCTGGAACTTCCGACGCCCTCGAGAGGTCATTTACTTCATTTACTTCTCCGGTTAAGGTCAGAAAATCGGGCAATTGAGAGAAAAAAAGTCAACTTAAGCCGCCGTAGGTGGCTCAAATTGAGTCAGTATTATAGGCGCCGTGTGTGGTACACATAAGATACTCGATTAGTCACTGAAAAGTAACATGCGAATTTTTCAATGTATATATTTTGGTGGAGGCTACTCACTCATATATAACGGGAATTAATCTGTCAATCAAGAATTAGTTTCATTTCGGTCACTAGACATTTCTTGTCCTGGACAAAACTGTACGTTCTTCAAATTTTGAAAGTTCTTTTACAAATTATACGTTAAAATTGTCAAAATGAAAAATCACAAGAATTTGAGTGTGGCTGCCAGTGCATTTTGGACTTGCATTTTATATTGTGTTTGCTGTACCATTGCAAGTGTTCAGGATGATAACATGAATGAGCAACCTTCACCGACAACCCAACATCATCACCTCCGCCGCCGAGAGAGCCAACAAATATCGGAGGTACCGTATATTTTCTAATAACCGTGTTTCTTTACGTCCACAAAGTACCCATAAATACAGGGTGGGTATCAGAACGCCTCTCGCAAAAAGTAAAACAAGGAGAAGAATTTGTGTGTGAATCACGAAAGTTCCGACTGAAATTCTCTGTTGTGAAGTTCAAAATTTCGGAAATCTGTGGAGCAGTGTGTTATTACCTTTTATCAGAAATCCGAGTATTAAAGAACCAACCAGATAAGCAGTTACATGAAGGTTACTGCTTGCTATAAGGGACAGCGAAATCTAATCATAGCGCAACGAGTTGTGGCAGTAAATATCTGAAATTCAGCACAATTGTTCGTCTTGCTCTTCTCCTCAAATTCGTCGAACTGGAAGAAAAATTGTAGAAGGCAATACGAAAATTGTACCTCGATTCATTTTTCTGTTCGGATGTCATTTATATCAAAATAATATGTCATATGACTCAAAAAATTGTCTTGAAAATATGTACCTAATGTTGGTATATTTCTAGATCAGCCAAAGATTCATTAATTTTAATTATACTATGTCCGAAAGATCACGCAGTTTCACATATCTTGTGTGGTGTGGTGTTCAAAGATTTCCCGACTAATTCGAATTTTAAATTATAATTAGCAATGCGAGGAACGAATGAAGGACATGGCACTTCGAGTGTGTAGCAAATGTCAGGACGTTGAATACGACCCTGTGTGCGGAAGTGACGGGATAACGTACTATAGTCACTGTGACTTGGAGTGTGCTTCTGCAAGGACTTATCCCCGTAAGTATACTGATAAGAAATTATCTTCAGAATTAATTATTTCAAGTAATTTGATAATGCGTTTTCGTTAATTCCAGGATTTCGGCAAAGAAAAATCGCGCTAGAAAAATGGGGCGCTTGTGAAGAGTCCATGAGAGCTTACGAACGAACTCCTACAACTAGTAGTTCTGGAGATACTAGATTTCGGCCTAATTTTTGAGAAAAGACTGCGTTTATCAACAAACATGATAATCGCACTCAGACTGCCAAGTCATCTCCCTCAAGAAAATGAGTTCTCCGCCTCTGAACGTTCTTATCAAATAGAAGTAATTTGCGTACATATTTAATACGACCCAATTTTATTATTTCACATGCGTTCAAGTTTTTCGTTCCCGCTCAAGTACGCAGTTGACCTTTAAAATTCTAATCCAAGCTCCAAAATTCGATTTTGCTCTTCCAGATTTCTCTAAAGACAATCGTTGAACGAAAAATATTTATGGAAGTTTTATTTGAAAGTTAAGTGTCTTCGGTATTTCTGATACAAATCTATGTAACTTATCATGTGAATAACTGGAGTGAAATAGAACAGATATAAATCACATTATTTATGACGTTTAAATAAAATTTATTCACATAAAAAAATCTCCTTGTGTGGTGGGAAGAAAATTTGCATTTCTTTAACGTTATGGCGCAGGCGCAGCTTTCCATTTTCTTGCATTGAATTTGAGAAACTCTGACTAACTGGCGAGACAGATAGAATTATACAACTGATAAATGCAATTACAAGGCGAACTTGTTTCAGAAAGTCTAGGGAGGTCATATTTTAAGGGGTCGTTAAAGGATAATGCTGACCAGATTTAAATAGGGAAGTAGCCCTATTAGTCCGATTCTGCTGTCTAACAAACTCGATGGGAGCTTTGGCTCATGAATGACAAGTTTGAAGCCAATCAGAGAAAGGATTGCGGCAGCTGGAAGCCGAAAAAGGGACGGACAGATCGTCAAGATGGTAAATGCCGATTCGACGAAGTTGTGATCCACATAATACTGTTGTTTATAAACAAACTCAACCCCTCGGTCTCATTCTTCACCGATTCGATTCCGGTCACTTTTCCGGGAAATCCTGGGAAATTTTTGAAATAAGGACAAAGAAATGGGTTTGAAGCAAAAAAAACTAAATTTCCGGGAATTTTTCCGGAACAGTGACCGGAAAACAAAACCCTAATCCCTACACAAACCACTACTCCCTACATATGGATGACGGATCATACGGAGATTAGGGTATCCTAATCGGTAAAGAATGAGACCGAGGGGTTGGGTTTGTTTATAAGCAACATTGACAGATAACCACATGCATAACCTTACTCTTGGAATTAGCTGTATGCTCCTCAACATAATGCCAGGGAATCTCAACTGGATGTGCTCGATGTGATGAATTAAGAATATAACTCCGCTGAGCAAGAGAAAACCCAACAAGTATATTATGCATTGAAGTTTATCTTTTACACTAGAAGGCAATATCCCTTGGCAGCGTTGCAATTTATATGCATTGAGTGGTATATCTCTCCAGATTCTGATGCGATGTCACTATAACTTTAGGGTCCGATATCCCCTTAACGTTGGAAAGCGATATCTCTACCACGTTAGGACTCGGCATCTCTATCACGTTAGGAGACGATATATTTTTACCATTACGAGGCGATATACCTTTAACAATACAAAACTGTATCTCTTGGAAGCGAGCCTTTGTGTATGCATTAAACCAGTATAGGGTGCTCGATTAGCTGCGGTTCCGCGCAACGACCTGGAGCGGTCATATTGACAGTATGACTTACATTGAACGGAGTGTAAACCGTTTACAGAATGCTGCACGTAAGAACCATGCAGTCCGCTTCGCAACTGAAGGACTATGTCAAAACAAAGTGCATCACGCGTTAGAGCGACATGAGTGGTCTGAGGAATGTTGGATTCTGAGGTCTTGCGACTGCGTTCTATCAGTGAAAGACGGTGGATTTCGTGTGAGAGATGTGACATCAGTGAGCTGCGTGTCACAGACGGACAGATGGACGGACATTCCAATCTTATAAGCCATTTACAGGATTGCATGCACGCATGGTCTAATAAATTAGTGGAGAGAAGGTACAGGCAGGTTATACTCGCAGATCGCCTGCTAATTCATAATTTACGAGTCCACCACTCGGATCGGCGAGTCGTGCTACATCAGTTAAAATTGTTAAAAAGTGTGTTATGCGGTACCTGAAATCGGATGATTTTATATACTACAATAACTGATTGCAGTTGTAGCATCTCTGGTAAAATTGTGTACCATAGAAGTCGAGACAGTCGATCGCAAATCGTAAGTAACTGTTATACAAATACTAGCAATTAGCCCGTCCTAGGGGCATGTCAGAAAGGAACCAAAAAGACAACCAGATAACCATTACAGCATTTATATAATATTTGAAACGCAGGTCTTGGTCCGTAGTAATTGCCTATTCAGCTCTTTAACAGACAGACAGACAGAAAGACACACAGACAGATAGACAGACAAGAGGCTTTCTAACAGCACGGTTCGTAATTACCCGGTAATTATGTATAATTACCGGTAATATGGCAATTACCGGGTAGTTACCAGAAATTGTTAATTTAAATGTTAAAAACGGTAATTTAAAATCGTTATAAATATCCAATAATTACCCGGTAATTGCCAAGGTAATTTCCGGGTAATTACCGTTTAAAGTTGAAATAAGAAAAAATAAACCAAAAAATAGACATCTAAATATAGAACGCCATGAAGAACTACCTTAAGGTAATTACAGACAAACCCTGCCTAACAGCACTACACTCCACGCGCTAATAAACAGTGTAAGAGCGTCATCACATCGATCAATTTCTGAGAATTCATTTTCCCAAACTGAAGGTAAATATAAAAGGTGACGTCTGTTTGCAATAGTAATTCAAATGTATCCTTGTTGTCCAGTTTTTTGGTTCCACGAGGCAATAAAAAAAATTGACACGGACGTAATAGATCCAAAGAGTTGTATGAATTTCAGAAAAACTATGAAATTAACTCCGTATGCAAAACGCCACGGCTGCAATTTCTTGACGTTATTTTTCGACAAGATCTGTATCCACATTTTGGAAATGTATAGTAAACAGGGATATCAGTTCCTACTTTTGGGGGTCATGCCAAAAGTACCCATCCATTGACGGGATCAGGGTCAATTCATTTACATTACTGGAGACTATTTAGGATGTCTCCCGGAGTGAAAACTTTTAGCCCGGCTTACCCTATATCCCCAGAAATTAACAAATAGGAAAACCGGTTAGCTTGTAACTAAAAGATGATGCTTTACTAGGATATTCTGTTTTAAATGTTTCGTTAATTAGCAATCGGTTTGGTCAAACACGTCCAGATATGTCTTGGATATTGTCTGTTAGGAAAGATGCCTCTATTAGTATGACGATATGGCAGAATGGATTTAAACCCATTTGACCCAATTCTGCACGTAAGAACCACGTCCTGTGCTTAGAATTGTTACACAAATAATCTGAGTAATGTAGGATTCTGAGGTTGCCGTGGATTGTGTTCTATTACTTAGTGAAAAACTGAGGTTTTGGTGTGTGAGATCCGGAAGCAGACAGAAGCGCGTGACAGACAGACAGACGGGCCGATATGAGGATTTTATAAGCACGTTACAGGACTGGCGTCCACAGGCTAATGTGTACAGAATTCAATTAACAATCTTTCTGATAGTTCTATCCGCACTTTATTATGTGTTGCGTAAGCAAGACATTATGTGAATGTGTTGTCTGTCCGTCCGTCCGTCCGTCCGTCCACACTTTTCATGCAGTAAACGTTGACGGATTTCGACGAAATTTTCAGGGTAGGCACACTAGGTCACAAGACACAGCAAGTGTTAATATGACCTCGCCAGGTGACCTCTAACCCAAGGTCACCAGAGTTCACATACAGTAAATGTTGACGGATTTCAACGAAATTTGTAGGGTAGATCACAAGAATCACCGAGTGTTAATATGACCACGCCAGGTGACATCTAAGGTCACCAGAGGTCACGTGCAGTAAATCTTGACGGATTTCAACAAAATTCACAGGGTAGGTACACAAGGTCACAAGAGTCACCAAGATGACCTCGCCAGGTGACCTCTAAGGTCACCAGAGGTCACGTGCAGTAAATGTTGACGGATTTCAACGAAATTCACATGGTCACAAGAATCGACAAGTGTTAATATGACCTCACCAGGTGACCTCTGAGGTCACACGCAGTAGATGTCGACGGATTTCAACGAAACTTACAAAGTAGCTACACAAGGTCACAAGAATCACCGAGTATTAATATAACCTCGCCAGGTGACCTCTGAGGTCACATGCAGTAAATGTTGATGGATTTCGACGTAATTTTCAGGGTAGGTACACAAGGTCACAAGGCGCAGCAAGTATAAATAAGAGTTGCTCAAAATGGTCTGAAACGTGCATAAATGCAATAAAAACTGAGTGTCAGAGGGTGACCGCGACCCAGGTCACCATTTAGCTATCTAGCTACGGAGTGTGCCGCGTCCATCTATGTGTTGCGCAGCAATAAATGGATACTGCGTCTTACGACGGTTTATTCTCTATATTTATTAAAAGGAGATCCAGAATATACCTAAATTATGTACGGCGATTCTATTCGTGGTTAGGCTCGGATCAGATAAGATAATTTGGATAAGATATCAAATTTAGATCAGATATGGATAATAATTTTTTTATCTGATCTGATATTTTCGGATCAGATATTTTTTTATTTTTTTGTCTAATCTGATATTTTCGGATCAGGTCAGATTACTCGAATCATTATATCTGATTAGGTTCGGATTGAACATTTATCTGATAAGTGTCAGATATCCGTCAGGTATCTGACATTATTGATCAGATATCCGACGGATATCAGATATCTGATCAGATCAGATACCCGATTATCCGATCCAAAATTTCTTATTAGGTATCAAATATCTGATCTGATATGAACTAATCAGATCAAATAAGATGTTATCTGATCTGACACATATCAGATCAGAGAGGCGATTATCTCATCTGATCCGAGCCTTATCGTGAATTATGTATACTTACTGAAAGAATATTACCTTCAACAAATTGGTGAAATAATAAAACTAGTTGAATCCGATCCGATATTGCTCAGTATGGCTTAGTACAAATTCCAGAAACATACTCTGTATGTTTGAATGCAGGGGTTAACACTCTAATAGAAAAACAAACAAACAAACAAACCCTTGAACTCAATTGCGATAAAACTGAGCATACAGATATCGCTACTCTCAGATGTGAAACTTATCAGACAGATTAGTCTAAATGGAAATAATCTCAAAATCGCTTCCAATGATACTGTAAAAATCTGTGCTATCATCTAAACAATAATATAAATTGCAAATTACGCATTAAGCAACTACCATGGAGATTGTACGCTAACCCTGTACACAATACAGTCAATCATTACACAAGAGAATAATAATATGATCCGGTTAGTCACATCACTTGTATTTGCTTACCTTCTTTAATTAGCCATTGTTTAGGGAATGGCTAGTACTGACTCACTTAAATCAACAGAAAAGTACCTAAAATACGGTGCATGGCTGGTTCTGAATAAATGAACACAATTTAAAATGAGTTGTCAAACTAACTAATGTGGCTATGTCCTAATCAACTTTACGTAAAGCCTGTAATGTGTATTATGTTTAAACTAATTAATGACACAAGCTCGCATGTAGTACTCAAGGAATTTTTCATAGGAAACATGACATCCATACGCACGAAACTAGTAATGCAAATAAGTTACATTGTCACAGATTCAGCACAAGTTTAGGAAAAAATGTTTTGTGAACTTAGGTAACAACATTTGGAATAAATTGAATATTCAAGGAAATGTTTCGTTTAACAAATGGAGGAAAATCTGCAAAAAGTTTAAAACTATACTACAAAAATTGCATAAAAAATTAATCCGAGATGTGGATTCGCAAAAAGTTATTATAAATCCAGGAAGAATTAGTACTACGGACATTGGGGTTTCCCTGGAACGAAATTCTTTCGTCGTCATCCTTATAAAATACACACATTAATTTACATAGCCGCTGAGGCCGAATCAAACATCATCGCTTATTTTTGGGTTGCTTCCCATTTGGCCAAGGGACATACAACGTAGGTACCATCTAGTAGTAGGAAAAACCAGTGGAAAAAACCTCTTTAAAACAACCACCGGGAGTGCAAGTCCAAGGAATCGAACCCCAGAACAGCGAGGCAGAATGGGCTAACCATGCCATCATGCTGCAACGGACTTGCTTGGTCATCCTTATAATTTGGTACAATTTAACTTACAACCCAACCCAGTCGTGTGGGTTGGACCGGAAATTATATACGGATATTAAAATAGATCCGTAGAAGTAACGAGGAAATTTTAAAACTAACAAAACAAAACTTTCATATGTGACCTTTTAAGTAAGTGTATTAATAAATACTTACATTTATTCAGAACTGCGTTGCAATCAAATTACCGTTATTCAAACGCACTCTCATTTTCCAAAACGTCAACCAAATTCTGAGAAATTATTTTTTTTGCCATTTCATGTCGTAGATTTCGATCTTGTCTACAAGTTTAACTAATTATAACTTTGAAGGGGAACAAAATACATCTCAGTCAGTCAATCAGAAAAAGCCGAAGCAAAGTAATTAAGTATATTTGCACGATCCGACGGTTTTTTGCGATAGTACTTACGTTAGATGATATTACTACTATTACTGTAATGCATACCTATGCTGGCTGACTGATGAAACTTGTACAAAAAAACCTGGATAATACGTAATACGATGACACGACGGAGGAATTACGAGGGGAACGTCAGGACGGATATTTTTTGACAAATTCGAAATACTTATAATTGAATCCTGATCCGACTTTATATATGGAATGGTATATCACTCATCGCACTTCCCCAGTTTAAGTCGGAAAACTTGACCTCTGTTTCCGCAACCTACCGCCTACGGTGCTACGACGGCTTAAGCTAAATCAATTTTCTCGAACGTCAGCTTCAGTGGTGCCATGCTGTACATAAAGGATACTTGTTTAATCTGCGAATTCTTCAGCGCTAGCGATTAGTCATTCATTCATTCATTCGCTCATATAAAAGAGGATTCGATTTGTGAATCCAGGTCAGGATTAGTTTAATTTCGCTCACTCGACATTTATTGTCCTTGACAAACCACGAAAATTTCAAATTTTGAAAGTTCTTTTAGCAAATTATACGTTAAACTTATCAAAATGAAGAACTACAAGAATTTGAGTGCGGCTACCTGTGCAGCTTTTTGGAGTTGTATTTTATATTGCTTTTGCTGTTTTATAGTAGGTGTTCAGGCTAGGCACCTTCAAAGGCACAAATTACATAATACTGAAGAGCCATCTTCACACCACCACCATCACCTTCGCCGACGAGAAGGCCAAGGACTAGCTGAGGTACCACTTCTGTTCTAATAATCGAGTTTCTTTGACAATGCATACATACGTACGTCAAATTGAACTACGCTCACTATTCTGGACCGGTGTTCAGTTCTTATTCGAATACGCTGTGTATCAAAATAAAATTGCACAACCCTAAAAAAATTGTGATTCGTTAATTTTATTAAAACTAATTCGAATTCTTAATGATAAATAGCTATGCGAGAAAAGAGAAAAGAATATGGAACTTCAATCCTGTAGTAAATGTCAGAAAGTTACTGAGCACGAGCCTGTGTGCGGAAGTGATGGGATAACATATCATAACCGCTGTTACTTGGGGTGTGCTTCTGCAAAAGCGGATCCCCGTAAGTGGTTATAAGATATTATCTTAAGAAATCATTTGATGACAAATCGTTTCCGCTAATTCTAGGACTTCGGCAAAAAAAAATTGTGCTTGAGAAATGGGGGGCTTGTGAAGAGACCATGCAGTGAGCCTACTATTATTACTATTATATTTCTTCGTATTTTTCCCCCCAATTTTAACTCATAGTAGAAAATAGTGTGTCCAGTTGCGAAAACAAGGCGTGAAGTAATTATTGAATTATGATTATGTCTTATAACTTTGACACGGAAATAAACCTTATTCTATTCTATTCTATTCTATTCTATTCTACGAACTTAAGTGCAGCTGGATTTGAACCTGGTCTGTGAGAAAATAATGCGTTAATCGACAAATGCAAAATTTGTACTCCAATTGTCAAATTATTTTGTACGAAGGATTTCGCCCAAGCAATTCATCCGCCTGTGAACGTAACGTGATTAGCAAATAGAAGTGTATAGTGTATCTAGTGTACAGATTAACATGACCAAATTTTTCACATTAGCAAATTTTTCTTCGTTGTGATTTCTCGTGATTTCTCTAAAACCAATTGATGAATGAAAAATATTTATGGAATGAGTCTGTCTAATTGAAAGTTTAATGCCTTGAGTATTCTTGATATAAATATACGAGTTAAAGGGTGGACCAAAAAAAGGTCACCACTTTCGAAAATTTTAATCCGCTATAAATTATATGAAACACGCCGTTTTATTGGTGCACCCTGTACCTAGTATGCTACTTGGTAATTTATGTTTCCTTCATTCCAGCTCGAATTACAAAATATGTAACTTATTGTGTGAATAACCAGACTTAATAAAAATAATGAACACATGAATCACATTATTTATGACGTTTCAACAAAATATAATAATATAAATAAAATTATAAAATATAATAGAAAATCTTATTGTATGATGGACAGAAATGTGCTTTCATTTAACATCAAGGGGCAGTGGTTCATTCGCTTGCATTGTGTTTGAGGAACTCTGACTAACTCGCGAGAGAAGTAGAATTATAATAACTGAAAAATGCAATTTCAAGGGGAACGCGTTTCGAAAATGCTAGGGAAGTAGTATTTTTTGAATTTTTGAAACACCGATGATTAACCCATGAGAGAGGGTTTCTAATTTCATATCCGACGCGTACATAACATTAACATCTTGACCCCTGAAAGGTCACCCAAAGTGGTATTTGGCCTAAGTTATTCACAAACATTGTTTAGCAACTCGATACCTGCCGTGTGTAAAATTTGGGGCGAAGCGTAAGGCCCAGTGGCCATTCGGCCATGCTCTGGTGCCATGTCCTTTTTGGTTACTGAGACCAAGCGCGTAAGGAATATGAGATTTCCTAATAGAAAATTATTCTAAATAAATACAAAATCCGCAACTCAAGTCTTTTGGATTTCAGAAAATCTGTTAGTAATTTCGAAAAAATAAAATCTCTATAAAAAACGAAAGCTGATGAAATTCCGAATAATTTGAGTTGAATTTGTACGTTTACACATTGCATTGCATTGGGTCTTGTGATTACCTGCCATGACGTACCTGTCGGTTGTGTTTGACAACGCCTTAGTGCTTATGTGGATTCATTCGTATTTGTATTTGTGAAACAGAAGTTGAATTTTAATATGACTCTTACCTATATGGTTATCCAGATTTCAGGCATGGACGTCTAATTTCAACAAAATAGAATAAATTAGCACTCCACATTAGACTTTCAATTTCAGTCATGGGAGCCACTTCCTCCATTCGCCAAAAACTCGGTATGCAAGTCCTCCTGTCATATAAATTAAAATTAAAATTAATATACAGCATGGATAAATGCAAGGAACCTTTACGACGCCCCCCTCTAACAGGTATGCCAGTAAATACCCCAACGAGTTGTTATTTTTCCGTTGGAGCACATTACAGCAATGGGAAATAGATCTCTCCCATGTGCACCTCATTGTTTACAAAATGACTCCAGAGGTCAAAAATGACCCATGCAATCCATGCACTTTATATCACGTTGCCACGGGATTGCCCGTCGAAAATTCATCCGTTGCAAAAATGGAGAGTTTGAAAATTATTTTCAGTACTAACCTACCTATAAGGAAGATGTTTCATTTACCTTGGATAAATGAATAATATATATATTGAAGGGCATTGCAATATACAGGGTGTTTCCGACAAGACGTACATTTGTTTGGTCATTTTTTGGCGTGGTTACAAAAGTTTATGTTACAGTCGATCTAATTGTAAGATCTTTTCCGCATTTGTTTAGTCAGCTTAATAACAAGAGCAATTTAATCTAATTACAATTTTGCATGGGTTTTCGAGGAAGCCAAATTATAAAAACGGTAATTAGAATAAATCATTTCTCATTTCAGTAACTCATTTCAAACCGATAAATTAAAAGCTGGAGACATTTTAGGTTGACTGTGACATAAATCCTTGTAACAACGCCAAGAAAATAAAAAACGATCGTGCGTCATTTCGGATACACCCTGTATATAACAACGTGAGTTTTCTCCAAAAGTCCTGTACAGATTTGATGCAGATTCCTGGCAAAATTTTAGGACAAAGGATGTTGACACAAGTTTGATTTTCTGAACTACGGAACATACTTACTTAAGTGGAAAATGTATACGGTATACGTACATGTTAGTGATGTTAGAATGGGAAATATTACCAGCGCGGTTTTTCCTACTTTCTGAAGAATAGCTCATCCTTCATCCAGCTTCAGAATATCGTCCTGATTCAAATTTGTCACATTAATTTTGAGTCAGACATAGAAATTAACGTGTATATATCTACTTTACATTAAATGCGTTTCTAATTCTCTGACTGAGTATCTGCATATAACCGATAAAACGAATAAATAATTTATAGTATAATAATTCAATTAATGTTGAGTGCCAACGCGGATGTTACCTATTATAGTTGTAGCCAAGTGATTGCATATGAAAAATCGGGTCTTCAAATAGTTTAAAATTAGTCTTTAAAACTTTGTTTATTTTATTTTGTGTTTTCTACTGATTTAAGTCACGATATAAGAAAGTTTTGCCGCGCAATCAATGAAGAAGAAAGTAGCCCGTACTTGGTCGCATGGGATAGTCTTCAATATCGTGCAACATGGAAGGCGGGTCGAGTTATTCAGATTACACTGTTGTCATCATTCGAACCACACTCTCGAAAACTCCATAGTAGTGTTCAGGTGCTCCCATTGTTAGGGTAGGGTGGGCTAGTACGGCCCACTTTGGAAAAGTGTGATAATTAGTCCCATCCAGCGTTGTGGGCGTGCTTTGACGTTCCCAAGCTTGTGTAGTTAAGGGGGTGGGGCATATTAGCACACCTGTTCACCGCTAGCCCGCCCCAGGATGCCCAGGGAGAATAATATAGACAGATATAGGGGTTAATTAGCACACTTTATGATTTGTGGGTTGGTGTTTCCCTTTCTCGTGAGGGTTCGATAATTAACTCCACTCTCATTTGTGCGCGGGCTTTGGGAATCACATGCTAATGTAGTTAAGGGGTGGGATTAATTTGCACACTCGCACGAAGGTGGGGCGTATTAGCCCACCCTACCCTACGAGTTAGATCACAAGACACCCAATAAAACGGGCTTGGATACAGGTGCTTAGAATAAAATTCTTGGGGCATTTTGAGAGCTGAAGATAGAATTCAAAAAGTGTCTATCTTTAAATATGTTGAAAAACATGCCAGGGATAATCAATGACAATATTTCCAGCCAATGTAACCAACAAATAAGAACCAAAGAGGCCATGCATGCAAAAAGTTTTACCCTTCAGTATTCGAGGCAGCAATACTGCACCACATCGACTACGACGACCGATATTTTGTAATGTCTCGAATGGTCAATGGAGATTACAACACACAGTTGACCATTTTCTTAAATATCACTTCGAGAATAAATATCATTTTAGACGCTTAAATTAATTTATTTCATTTTTAAGTTAAACAAAATGTATGTATTAGTTAAGCTTCCGTTATACTCTATAATATAATCGAATTATAGCAAAGTCGACATAATTTTTCTTAACGTCACAGAGTTCCATCTTCCATGCAAACATTTCGGACCATGAATAGGGTAAGGTGTGCTAATACGCCCCACCTATATTCTAACAGAATCTGAGGGGAGTTGAGCGGTCCTACTCCAATCTGAGATATGCAGTAAGTTCAGTTGGGCGTTTCTCCATAGGTTTTCATTTTTTTTCGTAATTTATTGAAATCACTGGTCTCCGTGGCAGCCATACTTCTCCATAAAAATGAAAATGTCAAAAATGCGAGTCGGTGTGCTAATACGCCCCGCCAGTTGTCGACATGTGCACTAATACGCCCAACCTGAACATGATTTAGCGCATCCTGTTAAGGCCGGGGCGTTTTTGCACACCTGCCCCAAAGATTCTTAACTCGACTTTAGTTAATTTTTAATGGAATCGCAGTTAAACAATGCGACAAAGGAGCGTATTAGCACACCGCCCCCTCCAGTTTTTTTAAATATTTTTCAAGAAAATACATTTTTAAGAAAAATTGAGTTCATAAATTTTAGTTGTTCTAAACAAACATAATATTATGATGAGGATAATTTAGCGAAACAGTATTGTTACTTAACTTTACCGTTTTGTTGACGTCAAACCTCTTTTTGGTGACGTCGAGGGAGATACCGTACTTTCTAGAAAATTTTCAGTTTCTATTCATACTTTCCCACCCTATAAGTGTAAGGCAGGTCAAATCAGGTCAAATCGCAATTTCATTTCGCAGGTCAAAATGCCCGAACGCCCGCGCGCGTTAGCGCGGTCCCCGCGGAGCGGCCGCCGGAGGCAAAAAAAATTTACGACTTTTTTTAACATTAGGTGCATGTAAAAGTTGTTTTTACGTAAAATTTTAAGGTTTCAATTACTTACAAAATTTTCGATATTTTTTATTCCAGTTTTCACAATTTTTGTGTTCTAGAAAATTTGAGTTGAGGATGTGCTCATCCTGCCTGCCAGTGTCCACTCGCGATAAGGTGTTGTGAAAGAATTGGGTACATTGGAAATGGGCTTGGTTTTTCTGTCATGTACGCGGTCGGTACATGACAGAAAAATCAAGCCCATTTCCTCAGATAAAATTGGACATAATGATAATCATTACAAAAAATAGAAATTCTATTTTTTGTAAATTGACCCGGAAGAAATGAAAATTGATATTGCCGCACCAAGAGCGAATCTTATGCGCTGAGAACTAACATAGTAGCGCGACTCATGTATGTTACAGGCAAACGCCTTAACTATTATTCAAAAGGAGAATTAGAACACTGGGAAGTATTAGCATACTCTAGCCTACAAGTAATAGTAAGATTTACAAATTAGGCACAAGTCTGTGTTTCACCGTTGCATTTGTTCCGAAAAGAGTTTAATACAAATTTTCGATTTTGTATATGAAGAGTGGATCCACATTGCTATTGCTATCGTCAGATGGCTCTCGTTTCATATTTTCTTGTATAAGTGCGAAATGATCGATGTGCGTAGGAAGTGGTGGTGGTGGACAAATGGCCTCCTCGTCTGGCGACAGTGTCTCACTATTTCCATCTCCATTAACATCCCAGTGTGTCAATTTGTGTCTATTTAAACTAGAAAGATTAGTAAAACCCATGTCACAATCCTTGCACTTCAATTCTTTGCATGCCTTGTGTGACAATTTGTGTTTATTTAGCTGGAATCTGTGGATAAAAGTCTTGTCGCACACATCACACTTCTGTGGTCGCTCTCCGGAGTGTATTAATCTGTGTCTCAATAAACCAGAAGGAAAATTAAAATCTTTTCCACAATCTTTGCACTTGAATTGTTTATGTCCCTTGTGTGTCAATTTGTGTTGATTTAGTTGTTTTAATCGAATAAAACTCTTCTTGCATACATCACAGTTGTGCGGTCGCTCACCAGTGTGTGTCAGTTTGTGTTGATTTAAATTTGATAACTGGACAAAGCTCTTGTCGCATACATCACAGTTGTGCGGTCGCTCCCCAGTGTGTGTCAGTTTGTGTCCGGATAAACCAGAAGGAAAATTAAAACCTTTTCCACAATCCTCGCACTTGAATTGTTTCTTTCCCTCGTGTGTCAATTTGTGTTGATTTAGTTGTTTTAATCGGGTAAAACCTTTCCTGCATACATCACAGTTGTGCGGTCGCTCTCCAGTGTGTATTAATTTGTGTTCATTTAGGTTTGTTAATTGGGCATAGCTCTTGTCGCATACATCACACTTGTGCGGTCGCTCCCCAGTGTGTGTCAGTTTGTGTTGATTTAAGCTTGCTAATTGAACATAGCTTTTGTCTCATACATCACACTTATGAGGTCGCTCTCCCGTGTGTGTCAGTTTGTGTTGATTTAGGTGGAATAATTGGACAAAACTCTTGTTGCAAACGTCACACTTATGAGGTCGCTCTCCCGTGTGTGTCATTTTGTGTTGACTTAGGTGGACTGGTAGGAGGAAACTCTTGCTGCATATATCACACGTGTGCGCTCGCTGTCCAGTGTGTGTCAATTTATGTCTGGAGAGTTCTTGAGACGATGTTAACCTTTTCCCACACACGTCACACTCAAACGGTCTCTTCTTCAAGTGTACGGTGTCTTTGTGCCTAGTTAAGTTAGTCAATTTTCCAAATCCCTTCCCACATGTCTTACACACGAATGGCTTCTGACCCCCATGTGTTAATTTGTGTCTCTTCAAGTATAGGAGCAAGAGGAAACTCTTTCCACACACTTCACACTTGAATTGTCCTTCCTCACTGTGGATTACTTTGTGTCGAGCTAAATAACGCGATTTTAGAAAACCCTTTCCGCATATTTCGCACTTGAATGGATGCTCTCCCAATGGATTTAACTGATTTCGAATACAACTTGCGACTTGAAACTCCTGGTCATTATTCACATTCATTTGCACTGGATCATCATAATTTACAATGTAACTTGGCTCCACTTTCAGGTCATTCACAAGTGTGAACATATTATTCAGGTCCATGGCCACGACTGCTCTGGTTGACTTCCCACAATTCAACTTTAATTCTTGAGCTGTAATCATTGCGAGGTTTTGCCATCTCTGTGAACGAAATGAAACAGCGCAATGGTGAATAATTCAAAAACTGACAAGGTCACAGCTGACATCAAATAGTATTTTTGAGTAGAACAAAAAAATAAAAATAAAAAATAAAAATAAAAGGTGATATTTTTCCATAGAAATTCCACATTATTTTGAGAAAGGTGTTAATTTTAGTCCATTCTCTCGTGATAAAATGCAAATGAAACGTTATAAGTCTACAACAGCTTAGATTCTACCTAAGCTCAAGTTAGCACCACCCAGTTCAGGGTCAACTGTTTAAGTTGAGCCAGAACCATCTACCTATTAGACTGACGGTATGGAAAAATGGAATGAAATCTGACCGAGAGGTCAATTTCTAGGAATTGTGAACTGTTGAGACCGAAAAAGTAAACAATTGCATAAGGTTCCGATCGGGTCGGGTAATCCGCTTATCCGACCCGATATCCGACTTGACCCGAAATATTGGATAGAAATCCGACCTCACCCGAATCCGACCCGATATCCGAAAGAGCTAAAAAGTCATCCGAC
>JAQGCA010000799.1:0-22716 GCA_034698945.1 Protaphorura quadriocellata
GGCGGGCGTCCGGCCCCTACCCCTAACAATGACCCCGAGCCCATACCCCCGCCAGATTCTCTAGCTCGGCACGTCTGGTAAAGAGCTAACAAAGGAGTGAGGAAGGGAAAGCGGGACATGGCAAGAGTCCATTCCTTTGTTTCCTCAGCGTCTCTCCGCACGCCCACTACGCATGCCCAACTAACCTGGGCTCACACAACCCCAACGGTTCACACTCATAAACTGGGCAGGAATCCATTCATCGTTAAAAACTATTATACCTAATCTAATCTAACATTAACTACATTCATTTTTCATTTTTGGTTTTGAAAGGTTTTGAGACGAGTTCAGTTTACTCAAGCCATTATATTTTCTTCTTACCAACTCAGGTCGGAATGAAATATTAACTTAATGAATACGCAAGAAATATAAACAAATTGAATTTGATATTGGTAAACGAATAATTTGTTTTTCAGAGCTGAGAAGTTGTATGACGAACTTCGTTCGGAAGACATTGATGTCGTTCTGCTCTCCGGAGCACTGGATCAAACTACGCGCTTAGATTCTCTTGCCCAACTTCAACAAGGGAAATGTCGTTTAATGGTGGCAACAGATCTAGCTGCAAGAGGAATTGATTGTGAAAGTGTAGATTTGGTTATCAATTTTGAATGTCCAACCGAACTTCCGACTTACATTCATCGAATGGGGAGAGCTGGTCGTTTCGGGGCGAAGGGAACAGTTATTACTTTCTTATTTTACTCTAGCGAATGGAGTAACGTTTACAGATTTCAGGCCCAAGTGAATCTTCGAGTGAGTCTCCTGGAAGAATTCAAATCCTTGGACGCAATAACCCATCAAAATTACTACTCTTCAAACGAACTGGTTGTTAGTGGGAAAGGAGACTCTGATCGGTCGGGAACGAATAGCGTTGACACAGCAAGCATCTGGAAATTTTGCAAATCCATTACTGGAGAATTAGATATTAAACATCTCACCTATCATGGCATTCACATTCGAACAGAACCGAAAGTCATTCTTCAAAACATTGACAAAATGAATTCTATATTTGATGAAGCGGTGCGGATAAAGCGTCAGGAAATGGAAGAAGTTAAGAAATTGGAATCACCAATTTTTAAGGCTCAACAAACGGAACGTGATGTGGACAGCAGTTCCATGGATTCAGACTAATAGTACAGAGGTAATGAGGACGTCGACAATTCAAGGGTTGGCTTGGAAACTGCTAAGAGTTTATAGAATAGAAAATATAAGGAGAACGAATTTATCTCGCTCAGGTACTGGGCTTCACGCTTGAGAACAAGAAACACTTGAAAATTCAAAATTTTGTACACTTTTTTTTCTTAATTTGTCTGTTAAATTTTTTTGGAAATAGTTTCATTAAATATGGCCAGTGTATTGAAGTTGCCTGCGGGCATGTGGATCACTTCTCGTCGTCCTTATTTCAGTGTCGGCATGAAAAATTTGCAAGGGAATCTTCCTTGGGGTCATCAAAACGTTGTTCGTGAAACAGAACGGAATCACAGCGTCTTCGAAGAATCAGGCTTTGAACTTGGTCCCGTCCTAGGCGTTGGAACTTTCAGTACTGTCGTGGTTAGTTTTAGTCGGATCTGCGCTGCCCTAGGCTAATCGGTTTTTATAGATAACATTGCTTTCAAACATAAAACGACAGCGTTTACGGCCAAAGTTTATATTAAGATTCTCAAATTTTAAATATTCCGAGTGATTTAATTTAGTAGACCACTAAAAACGTCTTCACGAGAGGAAACAATTCTGTGTTTTAGCCGTTTGACGTAAATTTAAGATATTACCTTCCAGATGGCGTACTGGAAACATTACAAGTTGAGTGTAGCTGTCAAGATTTATTCAAAAAAGAAGCAAATGACCAGCCCTGCCTTGAAGATGTTACCAACTGAAATTAACATGCTCAAACTCCTGAAACATCCGAATATTGTTGCGTTTTTCGGAGCATGGGAGACAAAATTTCGAGTTTATCTTGTTCTCGAGCTTGTCGGAAAGGGGAACCTTCTCGAATATATTTTAGAGAATGATTGTGCGTCTGAGGATCAAGCTAAGATCTGGTTTGCTCAACTTGTCAGCGCTGTAAAGTACTCGCATGACATGGGTGTTGCACACAGGTGACAACTAATCGAAAATGGCCAATTTTCTAGAAGTAATGAGCACTGTCTTACCATTTTTGCGTTGGATAATTGTAGGGATATAAAGTGCGAGAATATTCTACTGGACATGGACCTTAACATTCGCCTTTCTGACTTTGGATTTTCCACTCCCGACATTATTTGGTCAGAGGATATTCCGAATTCAGGCTGGACGAAGGATTCTGTTTTCTGTGGTTCGACGGCTTACATGTCACCAGAGATTATTATGAGGAAACCATTTTCTCCCTTACTAGCGGATGTGTGGGCAATCGGGGTTGTACTCTTCTGTATACTATACGGAAGATTCCCTTTGGGAAGCTTTACTGAAGAAGGAATTCTAGAATTGGTTGAAGGTTTTGAGCTACCAGAGATTCCTGCGGTATCAAATGAGTGTGAAGACGTCATTCGACAAATATTTGTTTTTGAGGAAGATCGTATAAGGTCAATCGACTTACTACAGGTAGACTGGATTAATCAGAGAACTCAAGAAATTGACCTGGGACGAAATGCCAAATTCACCGTTTACGAAGTCACAGTCGAGAAAGAGAGGGCTGTACGAAAGTTACTAAGAGAAAATCTCGAAGAGGAGGAGGGTTTATACGACGATGTAAGTGTTCAGCCGGAGGCTTCGACTGTACAGTGGTCCGTAGAATTGTAAGATTTAATTTGTACAACTCAATGGATTGCCAAAATTCGACCCAGTATTCAAATTTGACCCATTATTCAAATTCGACCCATTATTCAAATTCGACCCCACGTTTCAAAATTGAGCGCAAACTAATAAAATTATGTTCATTTCCAACTACATCCGATAATTAATTTCTTTGGCAGTATTTGACAGAAATAAAATGTTGACTCGAATAAAAGCCACGGTTTCCACTTTTGTAATTAAAAGCGCTTGTTTAAAAAAATGGTCCAATGATTTGTTTCAATAGCACAAACTTTTCATTTATTGTTACAAGTTCGCCTACATATTAACGTCAAGTGATATCTACAAGGACTAATTGACTGCTTGACAGTTGACTGCGTGCTATTGCTACAAAGACGTGCAGAAAGGTGGAACTGAAGTGGGAAATTATGGATAATATCTGGTCTAGGTTTCAATATTCCGTAATTTGAAGTTCCATAAATCTCCGCTATCTTTTAGAACAATTGCACATGCGCACTGCCGAACCTTTAGTGATATTTATGGGTATCCATGTAACGGTTGACGGCACGGTAGCTGGCATGAGCATAGTATTCATTCAAGCTGACGTCAATCCATTCATCCTTTGGGCGAGTCTTGTAAATGGGCTCACCAAAATATGTCCCGACAACCCAGCCGGGGACATTGGCCATGAGTCTTTCTTCCTCGTCACGATTCTTCCGTAATTGCTTCAAGTACCTACCGAAAGTAAGAAAGTAAAAACAAAATTACTAAAACTGCTCAGAATTAAAATTAGTTCGAAACAAGGGAAGAGCACACCGACACTGATTTGACACCTTACAATTAATGGTGTTACTATTGGATTAGCTGCATAGGTCAACTTTGATAAATATCATGTAGGTAATCGTGCTCGGGAATTAAAAGCTCTACTGTAGAATTTTTCCCGGATATCCTTATTCGTACACAATATAATGAAATTGGATGCAATGGAAAATGACAAATGGAAAATGGTTTCGGCCGATGGCCGAATACCAAATTTCGGCCCCCATTTCAGACCGAAATCGATAAAAATTCGGCCAAAATTTCGATTAACCGAAATTTTCGGCCAAAATCGACGCTGAAACCAAAATTTCAGTTTCGGCTATAGACCGGTACCGAAATTTCGGTTTTCGGCTTCTGGCCGAAAGTTGATTTCGGTACATCTCTAATTAGATAGTTATAGATCAGTTGTCAATTCTTATTCCTGTTAAGCTGTACACAATGTTAAAAATCATTTAGAGTCTAAACAGCGAAGTTTAATTAAGGAGATTAGAGGTCCCCACACGTACTGTCGATCCTTTTCAGCCTTGATGATGGGATCCAATGCGAATTGGGCACTGCGGAGTTCCGTCTCAAACAATATATTTCTTCTGTGATTAAAACCCCAAACATAGCCTCCACCAAATATGCATACACACATTGCGCCGAACATTGCAAAACCTGAAAAGATCAAGTAAAGAGTCGTCAAACGTGCTCATATTAGTAATACCAACGCCGATTGACCCCAAATTAAAATCTCAGCTGTTTCTGATGCATATAGTTCGTGCCAATAGGTTACTATACGTATATACATGTTATTAAATGGTCTGCTTATTAACAACAGTAAACTCTGATAAATTCCAAGTTTGAACCACAAAAACTATTATCTATGTACACATTCATTCCTACATTAATTTTTAATTACCACTCGAAATATTAAAATTAAATGTAAATCCTCACGATTTAAGAAAACGGTGAGGTCAAAGGGCAAGTTGGCAGATTGGATTTATTTAAGATTCATTCATTCATAAAGTAAGTTATTATTGTTGCAAAATGCATTCTGACTGTTCAAAAATGTTTTGGCCGGGATCCGAGCAAACTGGATAGGTTTGTAGCCCCCAGGTGGGGGCAACTCTTGCCGGAACGTCTGTTCTGACGTCATGTTTTAAGTTGACCTTCGACCTCTTCTAAATTATCATTGGAACTCTGACCCAATCTCGGCGTTGAACACACAAACTAGTTTAACCGAATTCAATCTGAATTGAACAAAAAATAATTTGAAATTGGTTGGAATTGGCGGTGGTCATGTGGGTCGAATTCGGATGAGAGCACGGATTCAAAACTTGGCACCAATCTATGGAACGTGGGAAGTTTAGAAAAACGTGCGCACCACAAGATTTCCATTACGAAATAAATGTAGGGAAATAAGACTAAACCATTTTATTTTTTAATTAGTTGGGAATTGGAGTTGCTCGTTGCTGCAATGATTGATTTATCAAAATCAAAAATATTCAGTTTTTAGCCATTTTTTTATGAAATGTTCGTACTGGAAGATTGAAAGGAGCTAGACGTCGCATCATTTTTTCACTGCCCAGCCATCATCCAATCCAGAACTGCCAACTGCCGCTAATGTAAGTATCGCGTTTTACTAAACTAAGTACATTTTTAATATTCCAAAGTATTTCTTATAGAAGTGTTAAAATCTAGAAGTGTATGTTCGCAATCGCGGTAGAAATTTTATAGGATGTAAAAACGCGAATTCCATATACTAGAATTATCCAATTATCACCTATTATTTATTATGTAAGGCTTTTGAGGTCCCTGGATCAGGGTCCGGTCCCTGGAACAGGGTCCCGAGTGGTCAGCCTATTTATTTAGGGTTCCATCCAGATTTTCCAGATACACTATTTAATTTAACCGTCTTGGTTAACAAATCCGTGGGGGTTTATTTATAGTCCCGGTATCTTAATTGAGGTGGTCGATCCTGTAGGAGTAGCACGTGGGGCAAAGAGCAAGTTACTAATTGACCATGTCTGCAGCAGGGATCCAACTTCGATCAGACGGATGCTTAGGCTGTAAAGGTTGCCCAAATTGGATGTGCTGTCGTCTTAAGATTTAAGAATCCTAACGGATTAACGAAATATAATTGTACAAAACTTAATCTTTCTTGTAATTCTTTCAATCTAGGAAATTCTGACAAATTAGGCAACTGAATTCAGCAGCGTGGTTAATCGATTATTCGGGATTGACACTTGATACCGACTCACGGGTTTTGGATTTGCAACTGAAAACCATAGGATATGAACATTTGTTCATCTAGTGCTGAAATGTAAAGGTTTTGCTCATTTTTATACTGTACACTCACACTCTTCTCTCTGTTGTATAATTGCTTTCTTCAATTGTATTTTATATTACTTATTGCAATGATTTTGTAAGTCTTGAATGGGTTTGTCTAATGATTTCAGATAATTTTTGATGGAAGGAAGTGAAATGTTTGCCAAAAGACGGAAGATTGTGATGGATGGCAGCGGAGAACCTGAAACCGATGATCAGACTTCGCAGATGAAATACCACACGGATGAATATTCTACAATGACGGAAGAATCCACTGCGGAGTCTTCTAGTGGGGAAGAAAGTGAAGACAAATATGAATGGGAGCGAGAAAAGCAAAGAAAAATTCAATTCTATGATGATGGGACAATGTCATACTTCTGGTTCGCTCAGCAAAGAATAATATGACATTGAAAATTGAACTAATAAAATACTTTTTTCATTTAATAACAGGAGAGCTCATACACTCACAGTCTTATTCATCATGGTCAGTGTTCTGGTCTACGTCAGTGTGTTTGAGCACACATTAGAAGATTCAGAGTACAATACAAAAAGGGGAATGATTGCGTGTGTCCTTACTTTCATACTTTTGGGGGTTACTGTGATACCGGACGGCCCATTTCTTCGACCCCACCCTGCATTCTGGAGGCTGTGTTTTTGCCTCTCAATCGTTTATCAACTAGTCCTCATTTTTGTCCTATTTCAAGTAAGCTCGCTGGAATTCTTACTTCGGTTATGATTTTTTCTTATTACCAGTTACTTCATTTCAGAGTGCCACTGACGCTCGCTTACTTCTACGACATGCAGATCAAACTTTGGGTACTCCTCTTGAAGAAAAAAGCTATGGAGGAAGCTGTTTAATTTACGATCCAGACGTCCCAGACGACCCTTTTCATAATATTTGGGACAAGCTTGACTTGTTCGTTCCAACACATTTCTTTGGGTGGTGGGCCAAGACGCTAATATTGAGAGATTGGTGGCTGTGCTCTGTTATTTCTGTCATGTTTGAAATATTAGAGTATACATTAGAGCACCAATTACCCAACTTTAGCGAATGTTGGTGGGACCATGTAAGTTTTTTCACGCGCTGAAATTAATTATCGTGCATTGGTTTTAGACAAAGCATCTGTTACGTAAGTCGTAAAGTTTGATCATTGACATAATTATTTATAGTGGATTATGGACGCCCTGGTGTGTAATGGACTTGGAATTTACATTGGTATCAAATCATTAAGATATTTCCAGGTGAAAACTTACTACTGGCGTGCCTTATGGACAATTCCTGGTTACCGGTAAGAGTTAACATATTCATTTGACTACGGCAGTTAGACGGGTGGGATAAGAATTTTTTTTCCTGGTTAGAGCAAAATTGAAACGGATATTCGCACAATTTGGTCCTCGCACCTGGATAGAGTTTGATTGGAAGTCAACATCGTCCTTTGGAAGGTGGATGGCAGTTCTCGGGATAATTATTGTGGTAAATCTGAAATAGCATTGATAATCAAGGACTTACTGGAAACATTTCTAACAATGCTAATGATTTCTACAGTTCCTTTTCGCCGAACTGAATACGTTCTACCTCAAGTTTGTTTTGTGGGTACCTCACGGTCACTGGCTCAATTTAGTACGCCTGTTCTGCCTATTGTTTTGGGGAGCGGTAGCTCTTCGTGAAACCTTTCAATTCCTTGACGATCCGTAAGTATCCAGTCACAATTTATATAATAAATGACTGAAATAAGAGCTGCAGTGAGCTGCACACCAGGTGCTTTTTAGAATTCATAATAACTCAGATGGTCTACTAGTTCCACGATCCGTATATCCTCTTAGCCTATGGTATTTTTATAGAAATTGTGCAAGAACGGCGTGCAGAAATAAAGTTAAAATTGATTTTCGTTTACTTATAGGGATTGCAAGACTTTTGGAAGACAAAGCTGGATAGTCCTTGCAATCATTTCTACTGAGTTTCTAATTGTGGCGAAGTTTGATCCTTTAACTATTACCAAGCCCATTCCAAGGTGCGTTCATTCGACTAAAATGGTTATCCAGGGCCAATGAAATTCTATTTTCTTAAAATACTCGATTCTAGACTATTTTTCATTCTTCTCTTCTTCAATTAACAGGCACATTTCCTTATTCTGGCTATTGGGTATCGCGGCATTAGTTTTGTGGACAATATGGAACTTCATAATATTGCGAGGTTTTCTACGTCGACCAAAACGTAGTGCACCTGCACTTCTTGGTTCTTCCAAGTCAGAAGACCATCTTAATTTAAAAAAAAGCTCAATATCTTCAAATACCACAAAACTTATCTTGGCTCGTAAGTCGTTTAGTGATTCCTCACGAGTTACTCAGCTGTCCTCAGCACCTTTGAGTCCGAAGAAAAGTTTTTGATATTCTGCCTTGCTTAGAGATAAGCCTTTATAAAAAGCCTTAGTTGCCTTAGACGTGTTCAGGAAAACTCAGTTCTCAATATATATTAGTTAGCAGTTAGGGCCTAGTGATATCCTTAGTAGCTACGGAGACCGGAGAACTTGAAGTGTTCCAGACGAGAAATTCTTTTTCCTTAACGAATTTTGAGTTTCCGTTAAGTGACACGAGAAACTCATTTATGGGAAACACCTAATCAGATTTTCGAACCAAAGACAATAATGAAATAGTAGTAGTTAGTAGTATCAGTAATCGAGTTGTCCCGAATTTCTTCATAACCAGTCTCACAATACTTTGTTACCAATTTATACTATACAATCAATGCGTTAATCGTGTAAGTTTTTAATTAAGTTTTATTGTTCACTTATCCCCTTTATTTATGGAATGAGTCTAAAGTGTGTACTTTATGGGCGTTTTAAAATCCAGCAATGAAAGTTTGAAATCGAAAAAATTCTATATTCAAAATATTAGTTTGATTTTAAGTTCAAGTCAAGGCGTTTGTGCGACTTATAAATTAGAGACCAAAAATCCCAAAAATCAAAATATGCCATATGCGTGTATGATATATTTTTTGCAAACCACTTCTTTAGAAACCTGAGCTATAATCGCTGTCACCTTGCTTCAAATTGGCTGGACAGTATAGGGCACCAGAATTGTCCGCTCTAATAAGTGTGTGGTTTAGAAATTGTAGTCGAGAATAGAAACTTTTAAAATATACACATGTTGAACTAAAAATGTGAACTTGAGTTTTTTTTAGATTCAATAAAAAGTTTGATAATTCTAATTGTGACAAGCGGGCGTCTCATTTCACGATCATTTATTTCAATAATTGATAGATAATAAATTAATCTATTGACGAGCCAGTTCCTAGACAAAAGCGACATATCCCATAAACCTTGCAGATTATCTACATAATCGAGATATATTTTTTACTTATACTGTACTTACTGTAAAATGTAACCGCACAATTTTTTAAAAATCTCCTCGGTACAATAACTTTGCGGATACAATTGATGATACCCTACGAGGTGATGTTTCACAAACTAAATAATAATAAGGAGGGGCCGCACCCGCACCCGCACCCATAACGCACAAATTTCGCCCGAATATTTTTCTTGAAAGGTCATGTGTTCAAACACAACAAGGCAACTTCGGACGGAGAGTCACAGAATTCTTGATTAATGACATTAATGTGATAAAGTTCCAAGTTCTGTCCGCTCTTTACTTTAACCTTTGACTGCCGAACGGATGACTGATTAAGCAATATTTTTGTTTCGGTCGTCTCTACGTGGACGGTTGGTGAGTGTAATTACGGTCGAATTTATCTGGAGAAGGAAAGACAGGAAACCAAATATTAGTGCTACGGTTGCATTTGCAATGCCAACAGAGGAAGATTTTATGATCCACCCTGTAATCCAAGAAAATCGTGAACTTTTACGCAAGGTAAAACTAAAAGCTGGTACTGGCTGAAACTTGAATAGAGGCAGTTGGCGCGGTTAACTCCGATGGTCTGTATCTGGAATTGATTGAAAAATGACTAGAAGTGGATATTTTTCCTGTCTTGCTAGTTTTGTTTTCGTCTGTTAATTTATTAATATTTTAGACCAAAGTCGAGGGCCACGTATCAATCGATATTATTTCTTCTGTCACAAGATATCCCAGTCTGCTTTCGCCTCCTTGTCTTTAGATCAAGTGTTCATCGCCGATTCCTTCGTCATCGTTCCTGAGTGAATTAAGTGACAGGCAGACTCTCCGACCGATTAATCATTTAATTAATTGGTTGTACTGATTAAGCATTATGGACGGGACTTGAGTCTGAACACAGTATGGGAGAGTTTCTATTCACAATTCGTTAGTGTGATCTACAGTTACGGTACGTTTAATACATGGTCGATCAACAAATGAAAAGACGTTTATATGCACTATATTAGTATAGCCAATATTTTTAATGATCTAATTCATGAATTGTTACTCAAATAACTGTTTAAATTTTTTAAGGTGCCAATGCAAAGATGATCTTCGATTTACTACAAAATCTGCTAAAATGAGAGGTTTCCATTCTGAAATCTAAATTGTGGCATGTGATCATATCCAATGGATCTTGATTGTGATTCTGAAACCCGAATTGACCCTGGCGAAGTTGGACTAATCTGATTATGGTCAACGACCCTGCCTGAGGGTCCGATCGGTCGAAGGAATCGTCTGTCTAAAAGCATTTTAATTAGTTTCGTCGTCTATGCATTTGACGTTATGTCTTGTATTCTTTGCTCAGTGCATAGAAAGTGAAAGGTGAAATCGTTACTCAAAAATAATTGACAATAATAAGGATTTGGGTTTCAAAAAAGAGAAAGTTAATCGAAGAAACACGTCATCATCATGAAGGCTGACTCACCTTCTCATTTTGTGTCCGTCCACGTCCCGGACTATCACTCCTCGTATCCTCTTACTTCACAGAAAAGATCGCAACCTAGTTCAGCATTGAGTTTGAAAGCGAGGGCACGCAGTTTCCGAAGGGTACGAATTAATCTGTTTGTTAGTTTCTTAATTTAAGTGTCATCTAAAGTACTCAAGAATACGAGTGTTCTTGTCTCCTGTCCAGCGAGACCTCTCTAGTAAGGACTATCTTCGCGTGGAGAAAACGCGTTGTTTCCTTATGGATGTGATCCTAATTGGGAGGACGGTTAACTTAACGCGTCTAAGATAAGTTTTCTAGAGTCTCTAGTAGGCTTACCTTAGACGCGTCGATTAAAATAATGAATTCCGTCCTCTCGTAGTAGAATGGTCGTGATATGGAATGAATTCATTTAGGAGAGTGGTTCTATGATTTAGTTTTGCTGTTTGTATGTTCGTCTGATCTGATTTTTGTTTTTCAGTGTGTGAACAGACTGTCTCGTCTACAGAAGAGTTTTCTTCTTATGATCTTAATGGTTTTGATCATCTTCAGCTTAATTTTGACGACAATAACATGGGTTCCTCAACTCAGTTCTGGTGCAGAAAAATCTTTAAATTCTTTGTTCAACCCGGAGAGCCCTGAAATTGTGCGTCCGGAAGAACTTTATGGAATTAGGACAGCTAAATCTGCGGTTCGAGAAAACCAGGATCAAGATGGAAGTATTCATCAGCCAATGCTTATCAAGACATCAATTAGACCTCGTACTCAAGATAGTGGATGGGACTTGAGTTTATCCAAATCTCCAGGTGTAGTCCCGACTATTCCGAAACGACTGCAGCCGGATTTCAGTGATAACATTCGGACGGTCACTACTTGGGATACGAAACCAGGTCTCATCAAGGTTTGCTAATTTTCACAACTAAGTTTACCTCGTCATTACTTTTGCTTGTTGATTATTTGCAGATGACACTAACACTTCAGGCTGAAATCTGATATATGTAACTAAGTACATAAGACATAATCAATCATTCATTCATGCCATAATTCATATTTTCAGGGTCTGCTAAATGAAAAGGCTGCTGAAGACATAAGAAGAGTAATTTCCCAGGATCAAGTCATTCCTCTTCGCCCGAGACATAAACATGAGCCAACAAGAGGACCTTCTGTGATAGTCCCGGCGCTAAACTCAAGGAAACCCCAAGATCTTCACATAATATTTCGTGGTATTTCTGAACTGCCATTTGAATTTAACATTAACAAACTTGTGTTTTCGAATTATGAATGAATGAAGAGAATTTATTTCCATATGACCAAAGGCCCGTTTTCGAATTATTTTATTCTTGAGACTTGCCTGATATTTCTGCTTTCCTAAACAGGTCCCGAGAACATTAGGCAAAAAGCAGTCGTGGATGCTTTCATGCATGCTTGGGCTGGGTACAAGAAATTTGCTTGGGGAAGGGACCACCTTCGTCCTATTTCTGGAACCGGACAAGATTGGTTTGGATTGGGTTTGACTTTGATTGACTCGTTGGACACCATGTACATCATGGGACTGCAACAAGGTAAAAAAATACCGACATTTTATGTCCAAAAATTGCACTGTTTCATTCATTCATTTACTGTTGGGTTCGTTCTTACTGAAGTATCATGGCGACTACCACTTTACATTTGGCCGTAGCTCTATTACGTCATGCCAACTTTTCCACACCACACGCACATGGAGAGGAGACTTGTAGGATGGCGGCATGGCGGGTTTCGGAACTATATAAGGTATGGTGTGGAAAAGTTGGCATGACGTAATAGAGCTTCGGCCAAATGTAAAGTGCTAGTCGCCATGATACTTCAGTAAGAACGAACCCAACAGTACAATCGAATTGAATGTACCGATTCAGAGAATTCAATTACGAGGTGATAGGTGGTTTTTACGTAAGTCCTGCTCCTAGCACAATTGGATTTAAATTTTTCAGCATTGCTTAAGTCTTACTTTCAATTCTATAGGGTCGCGCAAAACCTTCCCCCTCCCCCACCCATCGGCAGCCCAGCCATGTGGAGTCGGGCAAAAACTGAGATGAGATACTCATTTTGTAGTATTTGTAGAGAATCATATAGCAGGGAGCCGTTCCGCTTGAAAATCCGACCACCTTAGCTGCGCTGACGAGGCTTTAAGTACAAAGCGACATGAAAATATCCCAAAAAACGTGCTTTTTGTTGCAAAAACATGCCCAAAATATTTTTTTTTTAAATCTGTCGATACCACCTTTTTGCTATAATTTTATACAATTTTTAAAATTTTGTTGGACTGGTTTGGAGAAAGCCGACTTTTTGCTGCCAAGGGCATTTTATCGAGAAAATTCAAATTTTTCCATCCAAATGCCTGTCAGTGAAAAATTGAATTTCTTCTAACTGGCGTAATGAAATGTTAAAAATTGCATAAAATTATGGCAGAAAGGTGGCATCGACAGATTTATCGAAAAAAATTATTTTGGCCATGTTTTTGTATAAAGAAAAGACTATTTGGGGTCTTTTCATGCCGTTTCTTACTTAAACGCTCATCAGCGCCGCTACGCGCGTCGGATAGTGTTCGATGCGATAATTATTGGATTCGATTCGAAGTCCGCGTGGTTAGTTAGAAAACAGTTACTAGTGGTTGCTGGAACCGAGTAAAATCATTATTAGTAGTGAATGTAGACAATTGTGTACTGATCGGATTGTGTCAATTTTTCAGAATATTTTGAAGCACGGGATTGGGTTGAAGAATCTTTGAAGTTTGATGACGTCAGTAGAAATGTGAATTTATTTGAGACAACTATCCGCGTTTTAGGTGGACTTTTGAGTGCTTACCACCTGACACAAGATAAAATATTCCTTACTAAAGCCCAAGAACTGGGATCAATTCTTTTGGTCGGGTTCAAGTCTCCGTGAGTTCATATGTTGTATATACGTAAGTTCTAGATTTCTCGCTTGTTGCCATTCAATTATTCATACTTTTGTAGATCCGGAGTGCCTTACTCTGACGTCAATTTGAAAACAAAAACAGCGTATGGTCCCACTTGGAATCCGGATAGTACAACATCCGAAGTCACAACCCTTCAGTTGGAATTTCGCGACCTTTCCCGGGCAGCACACCTGCCAGTTTATGAGGTTTGTTTTGTTCATTTGAACCATGGCTTCTAAATGCACAAAGAAACGTGGATAATATTTCGAAATTCACATGCGTAAGATGAAAGTGTTAAAATAACATCATTCAATTGCAGGCGTCAGCCATGAATGTTTCGATCCACGTAAACAAGCAATGGAAGTTGGATGGGCTTGTTCCGATTCATATTAGTCCTACGACCGGTGAATTCAGATCAACATCTGTCATAACCTTAGGCGCACGAGGAGACTCTTACTACGAGTACTTGTTAAAACAATGGATTCAAACTGGCAAAAAAATTGACTTGTAAGTCTGCTCACGTATTTTCATGTAGAGAGAATACGTTTTACGAACGACATGAATTTGTGAATATTTTCACGTTCAGTCCTCGTTTTATCAGCTACTATTATGCATTCACATATTCACGATCCCCCAGGAGTCCTATGTACTTCCGGCTGACGTTAATATAAACATAAGCATACAAATAAGATTTGAATTTCTTTTTCCTGATTACCTGATTATAGTCTTCGAGATGACTATTTGACAGCTGTGGAGGGAATGAGGAAGCATTTAGTTAGACGAACGTCATTTTCGAATCTTACTTATTTGGGTGAATTGGAGCAAGGTGGAAACATGTTTCGTCCCAAAATGGTATTAGATTTTTGAATTTCAATAGCAATTCGTACACTTCGTTTCGGCTTTCAAATGAATTTAGTACATTTAATTTGTGATTTATTGCAGGATCATCTAGTCTGTTACCTGCCAGGTACTTTAGCGTTGGGTTATGCTCATGGTCTACCAGAATGGCATTTGGATCTTGCAAAAAGTCTTCTCAGGACATGCTATCTGACTTACAAGCAGCAACCAACTGGATTAGCTCCAGAAATTACTCACTTCAAAATGGAGGTGAGTGCAGTTGTGCAGTGTACATGATTCAGTTTTAAGAGAGAATTATCACCATTTATTAAGAAACGATAATCACTGACGTCACATTGACGTTAGCCTTTCGACTCAGTATAATTAAGAGTTGTAGAGGTGGTTTTGTAGTATTTGGGAGGAACCCTTTAGTGCAATAATGGCGACGTCAATAGCAAGTTGTTTCGGTAAATGAAACTTTTCACCAAAATCTTCAAAGAAAGATGTTATAGTGCCTCGAGCTCCAATCAAAAGACCGATCACCTCCAATTGATGTAGCTGGTATTTATTGAACAGGTAGGGTATACATGGGTCATAGATTTCTTTCTTCAGGTTGTTAATCTCTTGAGCTTGATTCTTGCTAGTTTCTATTCGTATCGTAGGATCAATTATAAATCCGTTTCTTGTGACTGGACCGGTATACCATCATTAAATATAATAATGATACTGCCAGTAATTTGTACTTGACAAATTCATTGCAATATTTTTTCAGGACGATGCAGCATCCGATTTTTACGTCAAAAGCGCAGATTCGCACAATCTATTAAGGCCTGAGACTGTCGAATCTTTATATTACCTGTACCAAATCACTGGGGATAAGAAATATCAAGATTGGGGATGGGAGATATTTGAGTCATTTATGAAACACACTAGAGTGGAGTACGGATTCACATCCATCAACAACGTCCTGGACCCTAATAATTTGAAACCAAGGGATATGTTAGAGTCATTTTTTCTTGCTGAGACACTAAAATATTTTTATCTCCTCTTTAGCAAGAGTGTGATATTTGACTTCAATCAATGGGTATTTAATACAGAGGCTCACCCCTTACCAATTTTTGATCAATGAATGCGCAGGCAGCGCAGCGCCTTCTTGCTCTGTTTAGTTTGTGTAATAACGCATCACACACATACCATGTTTTCACTCTATTTTTTTGCCCTGATTATGTTAATTATTAATTATTAACGAAAATTAACTTGTACCTGTTATCGTTCAGAAGATTGGAGTCATTAAGCTATAATTGTACACGGGAAAATGTTGTTGTGCACACGTTTCCCTCCAAATATATCATATTAGTAAGAAGTCAAAGTACAGTCATGGTTGTTACATTCCGACACAAGAGTGGTGGTCTGGTGGTGAACTTTGTTCCTCAAAAATATCAATACTCACGGTAGCCAAGACCTAGACCTCCATCGCGATTCGCCAAATTCTAAAAGTCAATCGTATTCGTACTCAACTCCGGCACCGAATGACCAAGCCAGAAATACTTTAGTTTTAGTGCAGAGCACTCGCCAGATTAGCTCAAAGAATTATTTGGAGGGAATCTTACCAGTTATAACAATTTTATTGATTGCATATAAGTCTAGTCTTACTAAGTTATTGTAAAAACTAAAAATGCCAAATTGTTCGAGAAAACTTCGTAGCAGCTCGAATAAAATGTTCAATTTGCTGACTGAATCCATTTCCGGTGTACATTATTAATCGACGGAGACGGGGAGTTTAGAAACACAACACGAAGTTGGGAAGCCACTGAAATTGTTACAAGGCGGCACTTATTTTATACATATAATTCGATCTTGATTCAATGTGATTATGTAATCTCTCTGCTTTGGTTTCAAGTTTGAATTACCGAGAGTTAAATTCATACGTTTAACGTCACGATTTAATTATGACTATAACCATACTTGAAACACACTTCCAAATAAAATGGAATATGTTAAAATTGAAATACATCAAAATATTACGTCGTTCACTTTCCAAATTGACTGTTGGAATACTATTTAAAGAGTGATTCGAGATTATACGTAACAATTGACTAAGCCAATTTTTAATTATTCGGCTATCGGAAATAACGCATTTCCAAACTATTCGTGAGATGTTATATGAGATGACAGTGATTTTCCTGCACCACTGCGTCTAGCAGACAATCTTAAAGAGTCTCAAATTCTAGACGTGGCATCCCTGGCATTAAGGACCGCATTTTTTCGGTATACGAACCGGACAGCTTCAAAGAAGGTTAACTAAAATATACGCCAGGCTCCATGGTGGCTTGAAGTTTTAACTGCATGATTGTTTCAACTAATAGTGGCCTCTCGACTAACTCCGCGAGTAATTCAATTAAAGTTACCACCCGACACAGTAGTACGCTCCTTTTTTTCATAATTTTGTCACATTATGCATCTCGTTCCCGTACAAAAAAAAACCTTTACTGTTACATCTTTAATTATTGGAAAATTCGGTCCGATTATCAACAGCAGCGAAAGCTGAATCATTTTAAGCATTATAATAAAAGCAATCAACCATACATCGAACTTTTATTTTTCCATGAGCTCTCATTGAGTTCACTTTTCCCCATTGATTTTCCAAATTTTTGTGGGCTGTGCGGGAAAATTTAAATCACTGGATTTGTCAGTCATCCGGTCTTCGTGCTTTCAAATAGTTCTTCAGTCGTCAGGTCAAGTTGGAGTTCAGGAATCCGTCGAATTCATAAAAAAAAAGGGTTCGTTCGAGGTGAACCGATGAGGAGTCACTAATTTTCAGTAAAGAGGAACTAATTTTTTCAATACTTATTTGAAAATGCCAGCATTTACTGGTGAGTTTTTTTTTGTCTTTTTTTATGTAATGATTTGGACGTCACATCGCGTTGTTGTTTTACGTTGGTAATTTTAATCCAAACGGATGGTAATCGGAATCCGAATTCGAATCGGAATTCGAATTTAATCGGAATTTCAGCACAATTATAATCATAATTCGAATTACTAATAAATAATTCGAATTAATCCGAATCCGATAATCTGAATTCTGGAATTAATTCGAATTCGAATTATAATCGGAATTCAAATTCGGGTGCAATCGGAATTCAAATTTATACGGATTATAATACCAATTTCAATTAATCGGTATTTCACCCACGAATACGCATATTCCGCCAGTCAGATGCAGTTTTTAAGTTCTAATTGACCACTTGTCAATTTTCACTCGGCTTCTTTAATTGTATAGCCAATAAGATTGAAGAAATTATTTGAACAATTTGTTACTTTTTTAACAATTTTAACATGGATTTCAAAGCTATGAACTAATGACCGTATACTATTCTTTTGAATATCTAAGATAGGATGTCTGACTGCCTAAGAGAGCCTCGTTACACTCGAAATTTTGTTTTAAAAATACAAAGGCAGGTTAAAATGTTAGTACGGTCCGAGAGATTACCCTTGTAAAGTGGTCAAAAATTGGAAAGGTCATATCCTGGTAACGATTATACTGACATTTTTATTTTAGCAATGCAGGAAGAAATAATTTTTCGGTTGTTAATCGGAAAAAAAATAATCGGAATTATAATTCGAATTATAATCGGAATTCAAAAAATAATTGGAATTTTAATTCGAATTCCATAATCGGAATTTTTTAATAATCGGAATTATAATTTTAATTATAATCTGAATTCCACGTAATTGGAATTCGAATTCTAATCCGAAAAAAAGAATCGGAAAAATAATCCGAATCGTAATTCAAAAAAATAATTCCGATTACCATCCCTGAATTGCATTGAACCTGTGAATATGAAATGAATTGAATAATGAAAAAGAATCGAACCTAATTGAACACCAATCAATGTGTTATTATTATTAAGCACGGTCAGCCTGTTTACAACAGTTAATTCTGAAAAGTTTGTCCGAATAAAAAAGCCAGTACAATATCTATCATCAATCATATCTCTTCATATTTATGTAATATGACTATTTTAAGAATTTCACTGCCTACACGGTGTACGGTACAATATGCAGCAACATTATTTTTGGATTATTAAATAACAAATAATAGTGGATTTAGAGAATAATTAAGACTAAAACTTTACTTTATATTCTGAACAATAGTAACTGTGAAGTGGGGACGAGAAACATTCAAAGATGTAGAATGCAACACCGACGAAGAACCACGACTGTTTAAGGCTCAATTGTACGCTCTCACCCATGTCACACCCGATCGCCAAAAGGTGAGGAATCGCCGTAAAATCAATCTGCACTGAAGTGTTAGCGATAGATTTGTCTGATAGTATTGGAAACTGCCAAAATGGGTTTCGTGAAACATTTGGTTATGTTTTGCAGGTAATGATAAAAGGAAAGACCTTATCGGACCAAAGCTGGGACAACTTTCCTGTTGCTGGAGGAATGACTGTATTACTGATGGGAACAAAAGGTAGGTATCCAGTTTACCGTGGGGGAAAACGAGTCTTAAGGTTTTAGTCGCTAGACTGGGTTACGCGTGCTAAACAGACGCCCTTACGCCGTCCGTTCTCTATTCCTTATCTCCTTCTCCATCCTTGACTCAATCATAGAACTGATAGAGCATCATCTTTCTACAAGGATGAGGATGATGCTCTGTTTTTCATTTATTTTTTATTACTATTATTATACCAAATACTTATCACTATTCCTGTTTATTTATGTGATCTGACTCATGTCTATGCTAATGGGAATCAAAGAGGACGACATACAAACAGCTCCCGTTGAACAAGTTAAGTTCGTGGAGGATATGAATGAGATGGAATTCGCTGCGGCGGTAAGTTTGTTTGTTTTGTTATTCTTCTGTACGGTAGCATTAGCAAGGTTTCTCATTAACAAAAATTATAGCTCGACGTAAAGGCTTCTGTAATCTTTAACTTTGTTTAGATGGAGATGCCCATTGGTTTGGCTAACTTAGGGAATACATGTTACATGAACGCGACTGTTCAGTGTTTGAAGACAGTTCCAGAATTGGCGGATTCTCTTCAAAAGTTTGCTGGTGGTGTTGGATCCACAGATTCTCCTGTGGCAATAACTGCAGCTCTACGTGATTTATACCGGGCGATGGACAAGAAAGTTTCTATTCCACCTATTATTCTTCTTCAAGCTGTGCATACAGCGTTCCCGCGTTTTGCTGAAAGGGGAGAGCATGGAGTTTGGGTTCAACAAGACGCGAACGAATGTTGGACTGAAATTGTCCGAATGTTGCAGCAAAAACTCCCCGCAGAACAACGCAATGCTCGATATAATTCTATCATTGATCAGTACTTTGGAGGTAGACTGTCTGTGGAATGGAAGTGTGATGAAGCTCCAGATGAGCCAGTGACTGTTACACAAGAAGACTTCCTTCAACTGAGTTGTTTCATCGCTACCGAAACGAAATACATGCATTCCGGATTGAAAAGTGTAAGTACCTTCTCCTATTCTCGATCTCCGGTTTGACCGGAACATTTTGCACAAAATAAATTATAATGAAAATGTGGACAAATTTCATGTAACTTATGCAATGGCCCAGCTTGCAGTAGTTTAACCGACGAGAACTTCGAAATTTTCAAATTGTCCACTGGAAATTAGTATGACTATTTTAACACTAAGCGCCAATTTAATATTTTTTTGTGTTGTTTACAGAAATTGGAAGAAAATGTAACAAAAAATTCTGTCACATTAAACCGCGACGCCGTTTACACCAGATCTGCCAAAGTTGACCGGCTTCCAGCTTATTTATCCATTCAAATGGTTCGTTTTTTCTATAAAGGACGAATAGGCAAGAATGCTAAGATAGTTAAGGACGTCAAATTCCCGCTCACATTTGACATCTTCGACCTTTGTACGAAGAAACTTCAAGACAAATTGACACCGATGAGAACAAAATTTAAAGAAGTTGAGGATTGGGAAACTGAACATAAGCTCGTTAATAAAGATAAGAAAGACGTTAAAGAAGTCAGCAAGACTTCGGTTCCTTATGCTTTTAGCGACGGTAATTTTAATACAATTTTGATGAATCTTAAGGCTATTAGAGAGCCTCAATTTCATACTAAAGTTCTTTATTTTCTTCTAGACACCGGATCAAATAATTCTGGATTCTACGAGTTGAGGGCAGTACTAACTCATAAGGGCCGATCTTCGGATTCTGGACATTACGTAGCATGGGTCAAACACAAAGACGACGTCTGGCTCAAATGTGACGACGATGACGTTACCGCTGTCACTTCTGAAGAAATTCTTAAGTTATCAGGAGGTGGAGACTGGCATTGTGCTTATGTGTTACTCTACGGACCGAAGGTTCTACAACTTCCCGAGGGTAAGACCATGGAACCTGTCTTCTATTCTACCCCTGTGCCCGAGCAAGAGGGCGAAAAAATGTTAACAGATTGAATTGTCGATGTTACCCTTAATTACCTTACTAATAATCACTCAAACATATTGTACACATAAAATTTGCTGAATCTGCATGGAATTATTAAATTATATTGGTATACTATCTTGAATTTTCTGATTTAATAAAATTTTATTTACTAGAAGCATTTCACTTGGTATTTTCTCTTATTCGCATTAGAAGCACTGAAAGTTAGATCAAACTGGTCAATCGTTGACAACACAAAGCACAACTCAACACAATAATAGCTACCGGTATCATTTGCTTGCCGTTGAGAGTGTTTTATTTTCTTCCTCCAGTTTCTGTACATTTAGACCTTGACTAGTTCCTTCGTACATGGCTTGTTGTTGCATTGCATGGGACAGCTGTTCGTACTCAAACTTGAGGGCAGAGAATCTGTAGCGGCATTGGAACCAATAAATAGATGTAACGCCAACGTATGACCAAAATCCAAAGGAAGTCGCTCGTCTTATTTTACTTGTAAATGCAAAAAATGCGATTCCGGCCACCATTCCCGATGTGATTCCGTACAGAAAACTATTCCGGAAACATGGGATTTCTCCCACATTATGGCCCAGCAGAATAAGTTTTCTATTCAATAAGTCTTTTTGTTCTTCATATTTGATCGCCTCATCACTCATATTATTGTGTTCCCTATAAACAGATCACTAGAACTTGAATTGTGTGTCTGGTTCCGACTTCCGACCCGTCTGCGGCATTCACTGTCTCTTCATCGATTTGGTTAGGCTGATTCGGTATTTATTCTGTGTTCGACTAATTCTCCGAGTTTCTGTCAAGTTAGTAAAACAAATTATGAGCACGTGGTTAGAGAGAAACGGAACGAAATCAGTTTTAAAGTTCTTCTTGTAGCATTTAAACCTCTTCAGTTCGAATTCGTACGAGTCTTAGCTCGGGGGGCAAATTGATCTAAATGAGGTGGCTCTTCTCCAGAGAAGTCACTCTAAAGGCCCCGTTATGTTGACCCATACAATTACGCCAAGTTCTCTTGGGACGTTATAGTACTGTGTAAACACGCCCAGCCACACAATGAATTAGGAAGCAGGTCGACCAGGAGTTGAACCCGAACCTGGACCTAATGGAAAAAACCCGGAACTCACTACGCCGAATCTTCCTTATTTCGTTATCCCCATTTTCAATTTCGATCCACCTTCCAATTACAATCCAAATAGTTTAAACCAAAGAGACTAAACAATTCAATCACATTCCGTAGTAAACTTAAAACAAACGGTTGAAACTTCTTGGTTGAAACCATGTATTGGTAGGAATTTTAGCTTGCTTTTACTTGCTTATATCGCTATTGATTTAATCGAAAAAAAAAATTTTTTTTAACTAAGTTAAAAGTTTTTAGTTAAGGACCAGTAACGGGATTTTGTCAATGAAAATTAATCAAAACTGTGTGGTTCAAGTTCAAACCACCTAGGCGCAGAGCATTTCAGAAACCTAAAGGTGCTATTAATTAAATCATTTTCTGAATTCTGAATCTGATAGTCTCCGTAAATTATCGAAGTTTCTTGATGGCAAGCAGGTGCTGTAATTGTAAAGTATTTATTTTTCCAGAAAATTATAATGTACTTCTGCTTGTACGGTTTTTGCGATTTGATTCGAGTATGTAATTATTTTATTAGTCGTAACGTACACTTTCAGTAATACTAAAATATTAAACTAGGATGTATGTCGTCCCGTCACGGTTGCGCCACAGAAGGGCGAGCGAAGCGAAGCGTGCGTACATTCTTACAC
>JAQGCA010000800.1:0-22703 GCA_034698945.1 Protaphorura quadriocellata
GATTCACCTATTCAGTCGATAAAACAGCTGAACAAAGTTTGGGGTTAATGGACCTTCCCGCGAACCCGCGACAATTGAACGCTAAATCGACTTGACCCCGAACTGGTTCAGACAGAAACATTACCAGTCATACAGACGAATTTATGCGAAACAATTGGTAAGTAGCTTCCTGGTTTCCTGAAATTCTCGTAACGACATTACACATTGGCGTGTTTTCGTGACGTCGAGAGCAGACCAATGGCACTACTGGGAATATTTAGCATGAGTAAATATGATCTGTAATTGAGTCATGTTGCACTTAACATTTCCTGAAATTTCCGTCTTCATTTATAGGGCGTTTTAAGTGGAATTATAACCCGTGATATCCCATAAGGATTACCTAGGATGCAAATAAAGATACAGTTCACATGATTTCTACATTTATTCTGTTGAATTTTTAAAGTTCGCGAACAATTTTACACTACAAATAAATCACATATAAATAAAGGTAAACTGAATTTTAATTAATTCATTCCAAATTTTTTAAGCCGAAATCCATTTCTTGCACTCTTTGAAAGACGAGTAAAATTTATCCAAGTCAAACATGATATACTCCAGTTCGTGAAGTGTCGGGTCATACATCCTCCAATTGCACTTCCACTTCTCATTTTCCTTCTCCAATAAGAGTTCAAGAGGATAATTGAGATACCGCATCAGGTTTGGTTTTTCGTCATCTACTGAGGATCCAAAGTTGTGAAGAATACTTTTTAATTCCTCCTCTCCAGCAATATTAAAATTCTCCATGACTAGCCAATCCAGATTGCTAATCCTTACAATGTTGGCCAAGATATTAGCTGAAATACAGCTGGAGTATTGATCCAGGATGACGAAAACTTTTCTGGCATATGCAAATATTCTGGATAGATCGAGGAGAACTTGTTCTGAGAAACTGCACTCGACGAGGGACAATGTTTGTAGATTAGGAAAGAAGACTCTCTTAGTATCGAAGAATTGCTCAAGGCCATACTCCAAGGTCACAAAGCCCAAACTTAATTGCTTTAATAAATTAGGGAACGCAGAGATATGTATCACTTGCATGGCGGAAGGAAAGTATCGGAATTCTTGCAAGAAATTCATATTCGCTAATACAAGTTCTATACCAGTACTGGTCACGTCTGTATTGTTCAGGTTCAAGTAGGTCAAATTTAGTGGAATTAGAGGCGATTGTACTTCACAAGATCCCAAAGAAAGAGAGGCCAATGGATAATCACACATACTCCGCCAAATAATAGTCGTTCCTGACATCAAACATTGGACACCAGATCGAATAAATTCGCCATCCTGTTTATTGAGCCGAAGAATTCGATGTCCGCATAATAAAATGTCAATATTGACACCCAAACTGGTCAAGGTGTCAAACTCAAGGTCAGTGACTTCCGCCCAGAAAAGGAGTGACTTGATCATATTCACTGAATAACGATGGGTCGTAAGTAGTCGCAATGTGACTTCCCGCAAATTCGGGAGCACTATAGTTTCTACGAATTCACCCAATAATGTTACATATTTTAGTTGGATTGTCCGGATAGTAGGGCAGGCCTTGAGTGCATCCAGAAATGATTGAGCTACTACTTCACATTTTTCCAGCTTCAATTTTGTCAAATGTCGGAAAATATTGTACGAAGAGTCAAACCTAGTAGAAATATCGCCAGGACATCCTTTGAATGAATACTCGTGATCCCAGCTTATATTTTGTATTGTCTGGAATTTTCCGTTTTCTTCGTCTTTATCCGGAAGGGTGACTTTGACTGTGTTTGCCAGTATTGCCACAATCTCCGTATTATCTGACATTTTTGGCAAACTTGCGTATTACTTTAAAGTATACATACTGTCAAATAGCTGTTGAATTTATAAATGAACAGAAAACTGCGAGGTCTAACTGCTGTGTCGAAGAACAGATGTTCTGGCCATCGTTTATGCAGGATTGATATCACCTGAAACAACGTGCATACGCGTGGCAAATTATCAAAACTTATCTTATCTTAACAAGTGCGATTTACTTCAAGGTGGAAAAAAACAGCTGACTCATGGTATGGCTAGTACAGTGTGCTTCAGAAATCGGAATCCACAGATAAAATTTACCATACGATATAATTTGTTTATTATATTTACTTCATATGATACTACGTTCATGGCCACGATTCTTCAAGGATGCGCGGATTAGAGTAAATTTGTTGACACTCCGATTTCCAACTTCTCGTAACCGATTCAGTGTCCGCTAAAATTATGACATTGGAACTACACTGTAATTTGTCAGTTGGTAATCAGCGGTAAGAATAAAGGCCTTAATGCTCGATTTGATCCAGATAAATCCATTCTGAGCTATGCGCAAAAGTTATTCTTCTTGCCTATATTTGTACAATACTTTAGAATCGATACCACACTGTACAAAGTGGAATTCAGAAGTAATGCGCACATTACTGATTAAAGTCGCATATCAACTAAGGGAACGCCCAGTTTTGAATTGAAGTACAATGACTGGGTTATTACGGATTGTATTTTTAGGGTCAAAGACTGGATGTAAATTAAATCCGTAATATAACACGACTTAAAGGGTAAACAGCGTATGTCTATGCAGAAAGAGTTAATTTATCGTATTTTATTACGTACTAAGCTCCTGTGCTTGCGTTAGGAATCATAGCAGCGAGGAAATTTCGTGTCCTCGACAACCATTTATTTAAGACAATGCAGTTTTAAAACTGCAAAAATTATTTTCTTTATTGAAAACGGTTGCTCAACTTAATAATTACTCGCCTTGTCTTCGAAAATTGTATATTCAACCGGCTTATCCGTATGAATATTTTGTTGAAATATCAAGGTTAGATTGTATTATCAGTATTTCATACCATTATTACTGACAGTCACGGAAATACAGGACCAAAGGAATTGAAAAAAAGGAAACCGTTTCCATATCGTAATCCGGATCTTACATAATATACACGCCGGTCACGCCATCTCAGGTGCTCCACAATCATTTATTTATTTGATTGTTTGAAATGGATCATGCCGTTATTCATTTTGCTCAAACGATATTATAGTCTCAATGCTTTGACTTCCAAATAAGACGTCTTCAATGCAATTTGGTTTTACATCCAACGTATGCCGAGACTGTCAGATAGAACATAATGATGACTGTATAATACCCGGTGCACTTATTCTTATATAGTTGCAAATAATTCTCATACGCACCGGCTAATTTCGAGGATATCGGAGTAATCATACCAATTGTGTTACTTCTGCACTGGGTGAACTAGTTCTCGGAAATTTTGATTTTGAGTTCTTCGGATAGCTTAAACGTACCCCACCGCAATTTGAACTTTATATAACCTTGCTAGCATTTCCTGTGAATTTTGACATTGGATTGGATTGGATGTAATTTTATTATAGTCATCAATAATCATAGCTCACACAACGTAAACATCAAAAATGAAACATAAAATAGTTCACATTTCGAGTCGTGTGAATGTCAAACATCAATAAAAATTTATTAGGGTCGAATTCACACGGTCTTAATTTCTAAATACTCTACGTTGGTTTTGACTTTCTTGTCGTGTACCACTCAATGTCTCTTATTAACAATAAAAATTCACGATAAGAATAAGGCCGACAAGAAAAATTGGATCTTATCTCGTGCGCGGCACGTAGTTTTTAATATTAACTGGTCGATCTCCATGATTATTTTGTTAGCACTGCAGTAAATTTGCAGTGGTATAAAACCCACAGAATTGGGATACACTTGGTTATTCCACTACTTCCTTTTGAGAATTATATTCCTGAATTCCAAATATCTAAATGGAATTGGATTCAACAATAAAAATTCATCGCCTTGTAATTGAAGGCACTTACAAATTTGGAACAATTCCCTATCGCTGGAATTATGAAGAGAAAAAAGTGGCCGATTCTGTCAAATTCAAGGATTGCGTTCAGTGGTACATCACCATGTTTATTCTAGCCTGTCTCAAAAGTTTCCTGGTTTTTCAACTTTTCTGGGTAGACTTCAAAGGCAAATTTGACATCACAAAACTGAAATGCATGTGGCAGATCATTATTTGCGGGTTTGGTATTCTAACTAGCTGTTGTGACTTACACGTTATTCTTAGACGCCGCCAAGTCTTACAACTGGTAAATTCGTATCTGAAGTACTTTAAATGGTTCAACCGTAAGTCATTGAATATTATAATGGAATAAATATTTGGGCTGCAAAGAAATGTTTTACTCTTAATATTCCAGAACAGTACTCAAAGGAAGATACCCCGCCCGCGAAAAATATTGGACCGCTAATGATAAAACTAATAATAATCTCGCTGTTAATCATTGGTGTCAGTACAGCTATCATGTACATTATACAGTGCGACCTTCATGTGTTTGCACCAATGTTTCCGATTTGCAAGATTGACCCACAGAATGGTCATGGCAGTCACTTCTCCATTCCGTTGGTAATAGGAATGTGTGCATTGCAAGCGGTCGGATCCTGTTTCATGGTCAGCTCTATCTTTCTGTTCGCAATGTACGTGATATCGTGGGAAGTGTTTGGGCTGCAAATGATGGATCAAACCAGGTAAAAACTTTCGGCTACAACTAATTTAGGGGTTAAGATGCTGCGGCTCACTTCCATTACATTACCTGGTTATGTCGTTAGCTTTCCAGTCCACTGTAGTTGGATTGAATTGATCAGGATGGTGTTGCTACGATTAGATCGACAAAATTAGCAGGAATTTAAAATCTCATTATATATGTATGTCCTAAGTAACCTTTGCAAAGAAAAGTTTACATAGCGAAATGGTAGGTGCTTCTTAAGACGTGAAGAGGTGGAATGCGAAGTACCCTCTTAGAAAGAAATTTGTGGAAGCAATAATAGATACAAATTCGTTATGAATGATATGCCTGCTACTGTGAATATGCGTTATACCTCATAAACCAATTGGTGTGGAAGCGAAGTACCTTTTTAGATTGAGTACAAGAAATTTGTAGAAGCAATATTAGGCAGTAGTTTTCGAAACGAAGACAAATGAATGATATATAAGATGCTTCCCCCTATTACAAGCATTTGTTGCCGACCTGGCTGGTTTGTTTATTTTGTAAACTCAAAAGTGACCTTTCGCATCCCTGGCCAACCTGGCGGACAATGCTCTGAACAATATTTCGTACGATATATTTTTAGCTTACAACTATTTTATTGAGTTAGAAGTTGGCACGCGCTATATCCGTGCGTGGGACAACATTACCACCTTTAGTTTTCATTTTTTAAAACCTGTTTACCCAGAAATGTTGTTCAAAACCTACCCGAAAATCACATATCATATCTCCCTATTTGAATCGCATGTGTTAAAACCTGTATAGAGCGATTAGTGGACCACATTAAATATATTGACTTATTTGATTGAGTAAACAATTTTGGCAATGACATTCGTTTCGAAGCACCGTGATTTGATTTGACGAGACGATATGGCTTGTACGTGGAACGGACACAGGCTAAAGAAATGACACATTATAATTTTCGTCTTATGAATTTTTGTTTATTCTTTGTGTAATTCGACGTACTTTGTTGAGTAAGCTGTTTCATCAGTGATATATCCTTGTCGGCGGGGGAATTTGATTTTGATAATTGAATCACAGGGGTATTTTGTAATGTACTGTGTGGCTCGGGAGGAATTATTCGTTACTTATTTATTCAAAATAGTGCGTTGAGATAAGTCGGTATATTATAATAGATCATACGAGCCATTAAGTTTACATTCCGGTTTAAATGAGAATTCTTTTACAGAGCGGATGAAAAATCAGCAGTGACAAGCCCAGAATTGCGAAGTCACAAGGGCTGGACAAAACATTATCGATGCTGGCAACTCTTGACACTTCAACACGTCGCATGTCTGTGTGACATCTATTTCCCATTGACGCTTGCCTTATTAATGAGCTGTCAGATCTTCATGTTGTACATTCTTATCAAGCCAGGCTATAATTGGTTCATGCAATGTTTCTCCGTTCTCTCTCAGCTCACCATTATGGGGACTTACTACGCCATTGTGCACAATGGAGCTGTCATCAAGGACTCAGCAGACACCACCCTCATCACAAAAAAGAACAAATACACAACAAAATTCCAATTCGTGTATCACAAATCCCTCTTCCCCGTCAAATACATGATTGGACCGTTTCTTGAATTAGACAGAATGACTCTGGTCACAATGTTTGAAATCATAATTGATAGGACTGTGGACGCGTTGATGGTATCTTCGAACTAAAATTTTTGGCACCATACTTGTCTACTCTAAAATTTAATAATATTCGCATTTTCTTCAAAACTTAACATAAATATATGTTTCTTGAAGCACAGGCACGATGTACTTTATAGCAAGCACTAACAGTTTACATGACGATGAATCCCAGAGGAATATCTTTGTAATATTAAAACTGAACAAACCGCAAATATTGAATTACACAAATAAACATACAGAAATATATTTTATACATTTTATTTCGTGTAACCTTCTTAAGCATTTAAGAAACTGTTTTACAGTCACTAGTTATCATGCACTTGGTATAAGTGGGTTCCTCATTGCTCCCAACGCATAATTTATTCTGAGTGACAATGTAGCCCATATCGCATTTGCATACCCCGGTGCTGATCTCTGTTACACATTTAGCATGGCGCGCACATTGAAAATCGTCTGGCATCGGATTCACTACACATTCTTGTCCCTCCTTCAAATTGCAAACCTTAGTCTTGGCATTCCAGATTTCATTGGGACCACACCCACATTTAGGAAAGGATTTCGGGCCCCCGTCGCCACCAATACACGACAATTTATTATTTTTTGAACATAGGTTAAAATATCCGCCCTTCCCTGGCATTCCACAAATTTCTCCATTCAGTTTTGCTTTGGTGCACCCTTCATCCTTCCCCAAGGGATTGAACCCCTCATCACAGGCACATGTCATGGTCGAATTTCGACACGAAGAATTCTGCGGACATTTTACATCTCCATAAGGGTCACATGGACGTCCTACCCTTTTATAGCATGTGATCGCTGCCGCATCAAAATATGACTCCGGATCTCGGCGTCTACAATTTTCAGCGGAATAACAAAGTCCATCCTTCTGACTCCAGATGGCGTATTGACACTCACATTTTCCCCGATTGCAAGTTAACCCCGCCCATGAATCGCAATCATCTTCAGCTTCGCAGGCTTCACCATTAGACTTGTCCTAAATGAAACAAGACGTGTATTTTAGGGTATACTGCTGTAAACAAGCGGACCTTACCCTTTTACACGATCTTCGATCCTCTGTAGAATGATATCCTTTGTCACACATACAAACGCCGACATGCGGTCCTACACGAATTTTGGAGTACCCTTCTTTGATATGTGCATTTGGTGGACACTTGATCAAATTGTCTGTCAAATAGCGTAGGAAATAGTATCCTCTTTCCTGCCCGATTTCTAATGTACATTCCTGAGTCTGCCAATCAAAGTATACTTCCGCATCACCTCTGTCTTCACATTTGGTTTTGACGCAAGAATCTGTGTCTCGATTGTAAAACCGGTCCTTCCCACAAACACATCTGCCGGAAACACATTTGAATCCTTCGTTAACTGGACACATTGTGGGCGGTCGGTCCAGTTCTGCACTACAGAGGGCATCGTATGACATTCCTCGAACACATGTCCGCATAATATTCGGCACAAACATATCTTCACAGACGCATTTATTATTTTCGGAACAGAATGAGTTCATGGGACATGCTGTGTTGATGTCTGAGATATTACAAGCACCACCTACCGGAAGTATACATTTCCGACGCTCTGGAACAAATTCCGCATTATGGCGTACGTTAATACGGCAATACTCAAGTGGGTCACAAGATGGAGATGTCGGAGATAGACGGAATTGCGGATATTTGTCACAGTCTGCGTCACAGTTTGACACCGTTATGACTAATATGCAAATGAGTAGATATGTAGGAGCCTCCATTGTAGGTAGGCAGTGAGGGCCGGGGTTCAATTCCTGACGAGTCCGTTCACTTCCAAAATTATTTATTGATATTTTAATTTGTGCACTAATAAAACTGCAGAGATTGAAATGACTATAACGGACAAAGTTTAAAATACAACTGGGCTTATGGGCCAAAGTGGGTTTGCATGACGAGAACTACATGCTTCATGTATGGTTTAACTGACCCACTCATTCATTCACTCTCAAACGAGCAAGTTCAAGTGGAAAAGTAGGTTTTCATCATCTCCATTAACTATTACACATTCTAGCATCTTCAGTGTACTGTGTCTATTATACTTTATAATGCATAAAGTAAAAAACAAGTAATGTTGATTTTACTCTTCTTGGTGTTGCCGTAAAGTTTTTAAACTATAGTAGGAAACCTGTCATGCGTTGGTAGTCCAGGCTAAAATAACTTGACAACATTCCGTTATATGGTATGCTCGTACTATCAAAACATTAAAAATCGTATAGTCATTTCAAAACGGCAGATAATTGTGGGCATTACGGCCTCGTTCCCAAGAAATTTGTGATACTTAGTCAAAATTTTATTCCAACTACTGCCGAAATTACCAAATTACTTAAGCAAATATTATGAATTTGAAACGGCATACCTAAAATATCGGAATTCTTGAATCCCAATCTAAATTTCAAGTAGTAATGATTGAAAATGCAAACCGAAAAATCAAAAACTGAGAAGGTTATTGGTATGGATATAATAATTTCCGATTACCAGAACTTATTATCAGAAAATGAAAGTTGATTCTTTTGTCAAGAAAGAATTCTTTGACATCTTGATCGAATGACTTTGTAATGTCAATAATTTTACATCCAAACAGCATAATATGGAAATCCGAGCAGACACAGACCAAGGAATCTTAAATTATCAAAATACAGACATTTGTATCTCGAAAGTTCAGTGGGTGGGCAGATTTTTCGTTTACCGCATATGATAACATTAGACGGTTAGAATTGGAGTATACCCAATCTCTTAACATTAGGCGGACAGATTGTTAGTATACCCCGTCTCCTAACATTAGGCGGACAAATTATTCATTTTCCCCACCTCTTAACTTTAGGAGGACAGATTTTTTGTTTTCCCCATCTCTTAACATTAGGCAGTCAAATTTTCAATTTTTTCCATCTGTTAACATTAGGCAGTCATATTTTCAGTTTTCACCATATCTTAACATTAGGCAGTCATATTTCCAGTTTTCCCCATCTCTTAACATTAGGCAGTCAAATTTTTAATTTTCTCCATTTCCTAACATTAGGCAGTTATTTTCAATTTTCCCCATCTCCAAACATTAGTCCGTCATGTTTTTAGTTTTCCCCATATCTTAATATTAGGCAGTCATATTTCCAGTTTTCCGCATCCCTTAACATTACGCGGTTCCAACGTTTTAACCTATGTATACCATGTAAACTATTTACACGGACAGTCATCCATTCGGGAATGAGGTTTTATCGATTTGTATTTTCCCCACATTCGACAAGTTCAAGGTGAACCATATTCTTTGAGTACCTACTGTCAAAGCATTATGACATTTTAACTGGGTTGTTTCTGTATCCAAATCGATATTTCTCGTCTTCGCATCGAAATAATTGAAATGATGTTTAAATTATTCATAAAGCCAAAGGCTTGACAGAACAGTTGACTTCCTTCCAGACGTTATAAATTATTTCCGCAAGCGTGTGTTTATTTTCCCCGCATGCCATTCAGTAGAACCATAAATCCAGATGGAATAGCATGATAGTACACAGTGTAAGGTAGGCTAATACGCTCTACTTTCGCAGACTTTGGTCAATTACATTGACAATTACAAAATACAATTACAATATTACGTAATTGGAATTATAATTAATTACTTTCAGAATCCCAGTTGTAATTTGTAATTGTAATTAAATACTTTAGAAATTGTGTGTAATTGTAATTGTAATTTGTATTTAATAATTTTTATTTTTCTCAATTACTTTTACAATTGCTTGAAATTTCGACCATCAAATACAAACAACTACGATGTGTGCACACATAAAATCATCATTTCAAGAAAGTAATTTGAAATGTAATTTGAAATTGCATTTTCAATAACAATTACGCAATTGTAAGTGAAATTAATTACTTCTCCATCTTTGTCCACGTAATTGTAAGTGTAATTAATCACTTTTGAAATATCTCCATGTATTTGTAATTTGTAATTAATTACATTGTCACAGTAATTGGCAAGTCCGCACTTTGGTAAGGGTGGGGAACGGTGGTGTGCATATTTAATTCTTCCAAACCCCTTGAGTACATGAGTACGTGACATCAAACCACGCCCACAAATGCATGATGGTGGATACTCACACTGTCATACTCGCGCTATAGTAGGGCAAATTAGCCTACCCCAACCTAATCGTTACGGCACACGAATAGCTAGCTACTTTCCACATAACTGTACAAAACATTTAGAGTATTCTTGACTATTGTGAAAGGAGGTTCAAAATTCCTGCTCTGTCAAAAAATTTAATTTTCACTGCTGTCAACATTGGACCCAACCATTGAAAATCTCAACTCAGACCATGGAAAGTGATCAAAGTATTCCTTCCAAAATGCCTACTCGAGTTGTGGACGTTTTCTTAAAAGTCCTACAATTCAAGGTAATAGTTTTGCAACGACGAGATTGTTTACATGGATATTTTAAAATAATAATTATATAGAAAATTAAAACGCTAAGAATTTCTGTTAAATATTAATTATTTTGAACTGGACACAGAGAATTCTCAAAATGGCGGAAAAATTTCGGACCAAATCTGTTGAGGAGCCACCCGCAGCTAAAACTGAACCACTTGTACTAATCGATATGTGATGTAAGTTAATATTGGAAGGTATTTAAGTTATATTTATGTGACTCACAGTAAAGAGGAATTTTTGTTATAGGTCACAAAAATTGAAATCTGTACAAACTTTAACATTATGGCACATTTATTTGAAATCAATGGAAATACTCAAAATGACTAAAGACGGGTAAAACAAAATTTCTGGAAAACAATCACTCGTAGTGGGCAAGCAATTACTGCAATTGCCAAAACCCCTGCTAAAAAATATTTATTAGGCAAATAGATTATCTGATTCTTGCAGTGCAGTGTTACATTTACTACTGCGGGATATCTGAATTTTCTAAAAATGTACATCAATAGGAAATAAATGCGAATGCCAAACCTTTTCCATTCACAAAAACATTACATTTAGTTGAATTCCAATAGTGACTATCCATGGGGAATATCAATTTTTAAAGAAAATACGAAACACCCTGTGACAAGGAATCTTAGTAGCACCCTGCCGCATGCCGCCGATTTCATTTCCTTACCCGTAATAAACTAATAGCTATTTTCAGATTCTTCAATATCAGAAGAAAATGTGAAACACCCTGTGAAAATTAATTTATGAGACACCCTCTCGCGGATTCCTTTTTCTTGCCCCATACTACTCATCAGTGATTTCGCTTTGGTAATCACAAATAAGAAAATTACGAAACACCCTGTGAAAACTGATTTCTGGAACACATTGTCGCGGAGTTCCTATTGTTGTGAAATTACGAAGTACCCTGTGACAAGACATCTAATCTAAGCAACACCCTGCGACTGATTTCTTTTCCATGCCCCGTAATACATTATAGTGATTTTCTGTTGGCAATATCAACTCAGCAAAAATTATGAAACACCCTGTGCCAAAATCCACACATTTCGTTCCCCTGAAACACTCAGCAGTGATTTTGCTTAGGTAATCACAATTTAGAAAAAAGTTGTGAAACACCCTGTGAAAACTAATTTATGGAACACCCTGTCGCAGAGGTTTTCTCTTTGCCTGATTTCGCTGTTGTAATCACAATTTAGAAAAAGTTGTGAAACACCTTGAGACAACTAATACATGAAACATCAACAAATCATTTTATTAGTATTTTTGTCAAACCACACAATTATAAAAATTAACATCGCCACAACAATCGTTTTCGACTACTCATCTGATTGTGGATTATATCTATATATAAGTTCAAACGTTCCTTTCCTATCATGTGAATCCAATGGGAATGGATCCAAAGAAACTCGTTGAATGTCTGGAATATTCGCAAGAATTTCATTCATAAATTCCTGCGTTGGTTTAGTACCGCCTGCATTGGCGTCAACACTCAAATACGTCAAATTTGGGAACGTCTTCGAAGTGATCTCTACAAAATTGGCCAAATCAAACTCAACATTTGCCAATTCCAATGTCCCCAAACTTTTGTATTGATCAATTGGTTTTGTAAAGGTCAAACTAGCCGAATTGATAGAAATTTGTCTCAATTGTTTATAAACCAAAATGTCAGCGAGGTCAAATTTTTCAGCGATATTTGAATATTTTAACGTTGTCAAATTTGGCACGATTTTCCCAACATTATCTTTGAAAGATTTATCTTCTACACAAGCTGTTAAGGTCAACATTTTCAAAGACGGCGCACTTTCGCCATCTTTGAGTGTCAACCCACAATGTTCAAGAGTTAAACCTTTCAAATATTTCAAATTCGGGATAAAATCACTGATATCGATCATATCGCGAATATTTTGAATCGTTAAATCTTCCAGAGATCCCCCGAATTTTTGAATAAACGCTGGCAAATTCTTGATTTGAACTTTTTCTAATATTAAAGTCGTCACTCCCTCTGGGACCTGGAAGTCTAGGTCATTGACCTCGGAGTCAACTATAAACACAGTCTTCAATTGCACGTCCTGACGCACAAATGCGTTCAATACTGGGTTTGGGTCAATCATCCTAATTGATAAATATTTAAATGGTGCGTCAAAATTTAAAACATTGAGTTCATTGTAGAAAACAAATAAATCTATTCCGAGTCCAGAGATTTCTTTGGGTGAGTATCCAAACAATGAAATTTTCTTCCAATCAAATTCATCTCCAAAATTGTTCTTGGTCAAGTAGAGTTTAAAAATTTTGAGTTTTGGTAAGGGAATTGCTTCAATTTTCTCCCAATTTACGTCTGTTCCATTTTCGGCTCGGATTTCCAAACTTGTACAACTTTCCGGGATTTCGGCCGATGAACGTCCTTCAGATTTTTCACTAATTTCTAATTTTCCAAGTTTCACTTCTCCTTTGCTGAAAATTCCAAATATTAAAAAAAATGAGAAAATTGTCCTCGATTTTTGTTTATTAATTTAGATTTTAATTGATATTTTTTTTCCAAAAACACTTACCATTGAATACTGGGTGCGTCACCGCTGATATGACCAGAAGTAAAAACAAATAGAAATGTCGTTGAAATAAAGAAAATTCTTAACATTTTAGAAATTCTGAGATACGAAAGGAAAGTGTTGACGTTGACTTTGAATTTGACAATGATCTGAACTTTGTGTGAGTACTTTCTTTAAATAAGAAAATGTGGAGAGAATCACCTGAAAAATTAACGAGTTTAGGTATTCAAATTGTAATGCACATTGCACATTGCACTTCGTTCTGCCTTCATTGTTTAATTCCATGCACCACTTGCATTCGCACCTTACATTTTACAAAGGAACTACATGAATTGACTCGCCAAAATATTGTTAATTATGTACAGCATGACTTCCATAGCAATTTACCATAAAGATGTCATACCTGTCAATATTTCGTGCTATATTAATGTTTTTATCATTAGAAATTTTTTTTTTCTAAATTTAAAAATTTAAATTTTTTTTTTAATTTTCTTTTATTTTTTTATTTATTTATTTTTCAATTTATATTAAAAAAAACATTGAAATAATTCGCCCCTTGGTGGCGCGGTTTATGTGGTTACCTTGTTAACTGAAAGTCGAGGAGTTGCACTTGACGTAGCATCTCCTCATTGCTCAGAAACCAGAACCGGTTTGAAGAAATAACACAAAAATAAGTCTGATTATTATGACAACACATGCATTCTTTTCTTGTTATGCATAAGAGTTTCTCTTATTCCATCCGTTCAGGGTTAAGGAGACAATTTTTAATATCGCAATGATTTCATGACATACGCAATGCATGAACCATGTATGCCTCCTAACGTATTCAATCTTATGACAAATATGAAAAAGAAATTAAACTACAAATATGAGAAAATATTGAAGAAATCTCTATTATATGTATGTAGATGATGATTATGGCTGTGGTTATTAATGCATCTCTGATTTTTCCCCCTTGCTTCTCATTCCCATGAGATAAGAATATGAACATTTTGCTCAGAAGCTCATGTGTTAATTGAATATTGACTCTAAAGAATTGAATACTGGAAGAAATTTTTTTTTTACTTTATTTAAAAAAATTACTTTCAGAAAGTCAGGAAGAGGGAAATTAATTAAGCCCGCCTTTCTTCGGATTCACAAAAAAAAATGCTGAGACCGAAATCGAGTATTGTATTTGTGCACAACATAAGTTTTAACGGAATCAAAATTCGGAACCGACACAATAGCCAGAAAGTTGAGTCGATTCGCTTAGCCAAGTTTCCAAATTTCGATTCCGAATTATTAAATTCGAATTATCATTCCGATTCCAATTGTAATAAAAATTTCGATTATTTTTGAATTTCGATTCCAATTCCGATTCCGATTGCCCACCCTGCTTTGAAATGAAGACAAAGATATCCCTTAGTATCTCTATCATTTAGCGACATTTTGTGACCAAATGTAAGAGAAGTACTCTTTCTTTGCCCTAATTGCAATTAACGAGGGGATCGATCGGTCATATGTCCGACCAGTCGTACATATGAATATCCTTTTGGTAAAATTTGGAATTTCTTTTTTTGAATATTTGGAAAATTCCAAATTTTGACTAATTTAATTGTAATTCAACAATATGTGAAGTTTAGACGCACCAACTTCAAAGTAGTCCGAGAGGTAAAAAACGCCAAGTATAACAATTACTGCATTTTGGGTCCAAAAATACCACCTATTTGTTATCGTAGTGCTGCCTCCCGCAATCGTAACTCCAGCTAACAACTCGTAGCTCGAAAAAATATTCTTGGAAATACTTTGTGTCGTGTCTGTAAAATTAACACTATTTGAAAACGCACAAAGTACTGCATTTTGTGCTAAAATAAGCATTCTGATTAATGCCAAAAAAGTATTGCCTGAAGAAGAAATTTAAAACGGGTTAAAAATAAAACGAGCATTTCATTGACTATTAAATCTGCAAATCTGCTGACTGACTGACTGATTTCCCAATTTTGCATAGTCTGGATTAGAAAAGCCAGTTTTGGCGAAACTCAGGACTCAAAACAAAATTAGAAATTTCTTTTTTTGATGATTTGAAAAATTCCAAATTTTGACTAATTTTATTGCAGTGACGTCAACAAATATGTGAAGTTCAGACGCGCCAACTTCAAAGTAGTCTCAGATGTAGAAAACGTCCTGTCTAATAATTACTGCATATTGGGTCCGAAAATACGATTTTTTTGTTATTGTAGTGTTGCCGAGGTATGTGCAGTTATTGCTTGCCGCTTCTTAAGAGGTCATATCAAATGATGTACAGAGAATCTAACCGCGCGAAACCACAACAAAATAGAACACATTCAATCATATATGTACAACGCCACACAATGCACAGTGCAAATAATAAATATCAATAAAATTTACTTGATTCCAATTCAACATTAGGTATTACTTTATTTATATCCGTATGCTATGTAAGAATAAACAAACATTTCTACGGCGAGTAGACGGCAAATGTGGACTGAATAAACCACGTAATCATATTATAAATTTTTACAAACCAAATATTATTTGAATTTATCGCTTCCGGTAGAGGAGGATCATACTTATATCTAATTACAAAACTTCCCTTCCTCTTAAGTGAATCTAAATAGAATGGATTAATTTCAATGCGTTGAACATCTGAAATTTTGTCTACAACGCCATTCAGATATTCTAGTGTCGGTGTCGTTCCACCAGACCCTGTGTAAACACTTAAACGTGTCAAGTTCGGGAAAGCGTTCGAAGCAAACTCTGGAAATTTAGTCAAATCAAACTCACAGTTTGACATAGTCAATGTTTTTAAAGATTCCAATCGTTCGGTCCAAGTCTCAAAAGTCAATTTAACATTTATCAAAAACATCATGGACAACTGTTTATAACCTAACACGTCTTTGATGTCAAGTTCTTCAGGAGGTAAAGCAAAGTGCTCGAAATAGGTCAAATTTGACATTAATTTCCCTGCATTTTCTTTAAAAGATGAGTCTTGCACACAATCGATAAGTTGCAAATTTCTTAAGTGCTCGCTAGTGTCCGTTTTTGTTAAATTGCTGGATGTTAAGTTCGTACTGTGGATAGTTAAACCCGTTAACGATTTGGATTGTAAAATATCATTGATGTTAATTGTCTCAAAATTTTCTATTATCGTTAATGTGGATAACGAATTAAATCTTTGGATAAACCAGGACCAATTTCCAACTTGCACATTTCGTAGTGTCACTGAAGTCACTTTCTCTAGCGGTGTTGTACCCGATTCGTCTGTCAAGTTTGTATCTGCAATGTCCAGACTATCTAATTCTATATCCTGACCTGATATAGCTCGAAGAATTAGATTGGAGTCAATTGTGTTTATCGCCAAGAATCTCGCGGCTGCGTTATAAAATATGACCTGTTCGTCGTTAAGAAAGACGAAAAAATTAATCCCGAGCACCTCGATCTCTTCCGGCGAATATCCAAACAAGGAGATTTGTTCCCACTTTAATTCCATATCTTTAGGATTCTTCGTACTTAGGTAGAGCTTGAAGACTTTGAGATTTGGCAAGTGTGCTCTTTCCACGGATTCCCAGTTCAATCCACTTCTATTTGATGTCCGGATTTCCAAACTCGTGCACTCTTCCGGAATCCAATATCTTGGATGCCATCGTACTATAGAAGATATTTCTAGCTTCCCATTTCTGAGTTCTCCCTCGCTGGAATTTAAATATTTCAACGACCGTTGAAATATGTATGCTAACATTACAAAACCAAGGTTAATTTCTACTTACCAATCAAGAAAAGTGACATCACCATTGATTATGGTTGGCGTAATGGCGATTACAAGTGATAGAGATACCAATATTTCCCTTAACATTTCAAATATTTTGAGGAGAGTGTAGTGAAATTTTGAGGTATTGAAACTGAACTCCCAAAACGGTTATGGTGACATGAGTCGCGTGTGTACAACTTTGTGTAAAAATGCAAAAATGCAAAAATAGATACGCAAAAAGAAATCGGGTTGAAAGCCGAAATTAGATTGAAGAATTGAACGCGTCTTAGAAAGCAGGCGGAATTAGGAAGAGAGAGAATTAGAAAATATTATACACTTGCAAAGTGTAAAAGGTTAAACTGAGGCATCTGTAAAGCAATACATTAAGCTACAAATACTGTTGCCATATTTGAAATTTGAAATGCTCTTCTGGACATTACAGGCAACTAATTTTTGACGCCCAGTTCAACTAAGGAACTTGAGTGAATAAGCAAATTGTTCGATTGTTCTTCTATTTTTTATTTTTTCATTATTTTTTGGATAGGCTGAGGATTTGGCACACTTAATCAATGGGTACTTTGCCCGTCTGGTCAATGTTGTCAACTACCTTTGGACATTCGGTTCAATCATGGAGCAGGTGTTAAATATCAAAAATTTGTCTTAAAATTTGCCACCCATGTTCCATAGTTACAAAGGTGCAATGTCCAGAAGAGCCCATTAGCTCTTCTGGACATCACACCTTTCAGTCTCAATTAAGTTACTAAACTTTGAGAAAATTCGTCAAGTAATTAAACAAGTACAATTTGAAGCACAATCAGACAAATTGCTTCGTATAAAGTCCTATTTTTTGGCTGAACCGGATGTCAAAAATAAGTTGCCGGCAATGTCCAGAAGAGCAATTCCAATTCCTAATATGGCAAAAGTATTAAGATCTTCATGTATCGTTTCATAGATGCCTTAGTTTAACTTTCTACACTTTACCAGTCTTAAATATTGACTAATTCTCTCTCTTCCTAATTTCACCTAATCTCTGCGACAAATTCTAATTTTGGCCGACAGCCCGGTTGCTTTTTGCTTCTCAAACTGTGAAGTTTATTTTTGTAGATTCTTTGACGCAGAGTTCCAAAAACGCAATTCCTGTCACCATCAGTTTCAAAAGTTTGTATAGTCCGTATACATCTAAAGATTGCTACACTCACCTCACAAGATATTTGAAATGTTGTTAGAATTTCTGCCATCGCTATTACTAGTAATCGCTTTTGCGTTTGGGTTAATCAACGGTGATGTCATTTATCTACCTTGGTTAGTAGAAATCAACCATTGAAGATTGCAAGGGTCGCTGGGTAATTCAATTACGTCTTATTTTTAAATTTTTAGCCAAGGAGAACTCAAGATGGGGAAGCTAGAAATATCTCCAAAAGTTTATGGATATCTGATCCCAGGATTAAATATTCCGAGAGATTGTACAAGTTTGGAAATCAGGGAAGAAAATGGAGCCGAATTGAACTGGGAATCCTTGGTGAGCGACACGGACACGACACCACTAGATAGAGTGACCTCCTTGACAATACGAAATGTGCAAGTTGGAAATTGGACCTCATTCATTATAAAATTTAATTCATTGATGACCTTAACGATGATACAAAATTTTGAGATTATTAACATCAACGACATTTTACAGTCCAAACCATTAGCGAGTTTATCCATCACAAATGCGAGCTTGACCTCACATAGTGTGACAACAATGGATGCCACCGAAAACCTAAAAACTTTGACACTTACGAATTGTAAGCAAGACTCGGCTTTTAAAGAAAATGCGTGGAAAGTAATGCCAAATTTGACAACTCTTGAATATATTGGCATCACTCTTGAAGAACTTGACCTCAATGACCTGTCAGTTTACAAGCAGTTGACCAAGATTCTATTAACAAACGTTGAATTGAGTTTTGGGACACGGACCAAGCCGTTAAACAGTTTGGCTAGATTGGGTATAAGAAACTGTGAGTTTGATTTGTCTGAATTCCCACAGTTTGTTGCAAACACGTTTCCGAACTTGGCGTGTCTGAATGTTTTTGCGGAGTCAAGTGGAACCAAACTTACAAAAGAATTTCTGAATGACATTCTGACAAAATTTCCAGATATACATCGCGTTGAACTCAAACCATTTGATATAGGTCCACATGACAGAAAAGGTACTTTTGAAATTACTTACAGTACGATCGGCCTGCATTTCTTAAATTATAAATGCATTGATGAATTATTCGGCCCTTAAAGATACCAAGTTTGATTTTAGTAAAATTACGTTGAAATATGAGAAATGTTATCTTTATTTGGCATATATATATATCTTTTGGCATACATATCGCATACTACACTTTTTGGGTTCCTGTCTCTCGTCAATGTTGAGAAGTACGACTTAGTTAGATAACAGATTGTCTTGAAAACATAAGTCAAGATTTTGAATGAAAACAATAGTTGTACCCAATACATGAGAACTTTTTTTACTAAATTTTTTGTGCCCTGTGTTGTTCCCACTATAACCACCCGTGCGGAGTTAAATAAATAATAATATAAAAAAAAATAAAAAAAAGAGGAAGGAAAGAAACGTACGCACGCAATAACACAATTACATATAGAAAATCTCATCTAGGCCTATCTCAGAAGGCAAAGTTCCAAAAACAGCGGCAACGTTTCCTCGCTGAATCGCAATGCTTATCCTCTGAATGAGATAAGTCGTCGCTCGCTTCTTGCCAGTAACTCGACAAATTCTGCGTCCTATATCCCGAATGAGACGTAAACCTTCTGTCCCCTAAACGCGAGTAGTTTCGACCGCGACTGGGACAAAAATGAAACGGTCTCGCAGGAAATCGTACCTGTTATACTTTTCCTCCTCCTCTTTTTGAGCTGCTAAACCCGAACGCACCGAAGTCCCGGCTACATAAGAGGGCGCAAAAGTATCCCGTCATGTAAAATCCCAAACAAGGGACTTGCCTCGGAACCATGGAATTAATGTCAATCCATCTGGGCGCTTTCTGTCCTCTGCTGAGCATCCAACGGGTTCCGCAAGACCTCGAATTCCCACCGATACAAGCGCTCGAGCTATCACGTCATTGCCCGAGTTTCAAGTTCAGTTTTATTCAAGTGTCAAGAACCAAGTTAACAATTTGATAAAATAAATTATCAAACCTACGCTGCTCTCCTCTCGGCGACACCACATAAATACGATTTGGAATTTAGAATTAGTCTTAAAATAGGCATTTAGTCCTAATTAGTCTATAAAGTAACAAGTATTTCCTCAATTTTAGATATGAATTCATGATACGACATCTCATCAGTTTCCCAATTCCTTGAGAGCGAATTCCAAAACTGACACGCACCATGGCGGGACCATCTGCCAGCACTCTTCCGGCAGGCCAAGCCATGCAAACCCTTTCGAGAGACATCTGCGCCACACGGGCATTTATGAGGTTGACCTGTTTATGAGGTTGAAATATCACAACCTGGACGGAGGGGGCAGGAAATCCTGAACGATTCGTCCGGAAGGTGAGTACCCAATTGCGGAGATGGCAACACTCCAAGCCACGCCCCCGCTTCAGGCTGACTACTCGCTAAAAGACGCGCCATGTCTTCCAACGTTGGAGCGTTCCGACGTAAGCTATTCACAGCTATTTCAATCAACGGACCCTCCCAAAAACTTTGATTTCCACGGAGTGCTAACTCGGGTAAAGGGATAGCTCCCATACAGGACCAAGTACCGTTGGCCTCATTGGCGGCGGCTTCAGCGGCCGGCATTCCGTAAGGAAGTAGTGCGTCAACCAGTGGCCGAGCGCTGTAGAAAGACGCGAGAAAACAAGGAATCGCCACTTCTACAGCATGTCGGATACCTAAACCACCAAACTTTACAGGAAGAGAAGACTGCAACCAAGACTCGGGCGTTCAGTGACAATTGAGAACCCACATAATACGATAACAATCTGCCAGTATTGAGAGTGTCTAATTTCTCGCAAAACTTAAAAACACCCTTTCCTTGCTGCACTTAGAATTTTAAACAGGTGATTTCTGACACATTTGTTCTTGTTGTTTATTTGTTAAACCCATACATTATATAATATATATTATATAAGATTCGGCACTCGATTCCTGATTATAATTCCATAAGCGAATCACAGAAAGGAAAAAGGGTCCCACAAAGTGATATTCTCTTTGATCTGGATAAATCTTTTTGGAAGAGCCCTCCACTTCCTGCGCATATCCGAGGATACCACGTCTCTGAAGACTTCGTCTCACAATAAAGCAATGCACGACGACACGAATACATACGCACGTATCAATCCTCCAAACTACTATTATCTCGAGTCGAAAATACGACAACTTGTCAATTCCAAGCAAACTGTGTATCCACGATCATCCCACTAAAAGTTATTAGTAAAGCTTAAAACTAAAACTAATACCATCAATGCGTACTCTATGTACTCCACACGAATTACAGTAAAGTCAGCATTGATCGATTGATCTTAAAACGTACTGAGATTTCAATTAGATTACGTTTTGCCAAGTGTGTCTAACTCTTGTCCTGTCAAACAGTAACAAAATTGTCAGTCGTATTATGCTACGATTTAATGATTTTGTACAGAGAAGGTAATAATGTTTCATTTCTTAAGACTGTATCGTATCTTATGATTTTTATTTTTAGCTAAGGGTTTAGTAGTTTACACTTCTAAAACAATAACATCTTACCCTGAAACTGCACGAATGCAATCTTATTTGAATAATAATTATTCAATTTAGTTAAGACAAAATTAGGACGACACTATCTGCACTGCACAATGCCAGTAAAATTCAATTCAGAGAACTTGTTTACACAGGGTGTTTAAGAAATATGTCCACCCTTTTGAAATGAATTATCTTACAAACGGTTCAACCGATCTGGGTGCGGTAATTTCTGAAATTAACTTCAATGTGTGGAAGGAAAATAGACATAGTCCCGAAAGCCGAAGGTGGAATTTTAGTACCACTTTTTAACTCGAACCTTTTTTTTAAATTGTTTCATTACGGCTTTCGGAAATATTTTTCCCGATTTTGGGTGTTTGGCGTGACACCCGATCTTGATTTTCAACAATTCCATAGAATTAGTGCAGTGGTCAGAATCAATGTTTCATTCAACATTATAAGAAGAAAATGAAGATGAAAATGAAATGAAGAACAACATTTTTAAATCAACCAAAAACATTTCAAAATTTCAGAAAAATTATTCAAAAATAAAATGAAATAAATAATTCGATAAATATTGAAAATGAAATGAAGAACAACATTTTAAAATCAACCAAAAACATTTCAAAATTTCAAAAAAATTATTCAAAAATAAAATAAAATAAATAATTCGATAAATATTTAAAATTCATTTTCATTTAATTTGAATTTTTTTTGTCGGTTCTAGAATTTTTAAAAAATATTTTGGCAGTCGGATATCCGCATGTTATTCGGACGGCTTATTTCTACGCATGCTGAGGGAGGCCAGATTTTTAAGTGTGTACTGCAGTTTCAGTTTCGCTGGTTCTACGAAAAAAGTTGGCGAAACGAATTGATTCCAAATGTCACATTTCATGTTAATTGTCATAACATTTCCATGTTAAGACAATCAAATCGCATACTTGTATGTTTGAATGCTTTGGAATATCACGTTAATAAAGAAACCAAA
>JAQGCA010000801.1:0-22699 GCA_034698945.1 Protaphorura quadriocellata
TACCGTTGTAGTGTAGTGTTGTTTGTGTGTACTTGTAGTTTAATGTAATGTAATGTAATGTAGTGTAATGTATTTGGGTATGGAGACTATGTACATTGTGTGCTGGTTTTCACGTTTCGGCGGGTTTTTGGTTTCTGTGTGTTGCTTGGTTCATATGTTAATGTTTAACGTTATTTCCTGGGTTAGGAAAAATGAGGAATCTGCGTATATAAGACTCCTACTGCGTGGTTATGACATTCTGGAATTTTTGAGTTACGCGGAAATGCAATTCTGAAATTCTTGAGATGCGTGGTAGTGGTAATTAATGCAATTCTGGAATTATTGAGTTTCGCGGAAATGCTTCTTCACCCTCGATAACATAAATTCTTGTATCCAAGCGAAAAAATGAACAAACATTGGTCCTCTTTTCGGGAATACCCTGTATAAACAACTTTCCTTACAGACACTGATATATATGACGGTGGGAGCAGGCCTAGAAATACCTTTACTGAATAAGCCAAAAACGTAGTAAAAGTATACTGTTAGTAAGTAAAAGTATACAAAAGTATACTATTAGTATACTTTATACTATACTATATTAGTTTACTATAATTTCTACAGCTGCGAAAAAGGTGTGCGTGTGTTTACTAGCCAATTTGGCTAAAGAATTTCAGTTTGTTTAGCTGTTACTGAATCGTATTGCGTGCACATTTTGAATAGATTGGATAGAATACAAGCAATCGAGTTGTTCCCAAAATAATGAAAAAAACCAACTAGGAAGAATTTCGTTTATATTCACGTTCGCATGAAAAAAGAATGCAAACGAATCATTCAATTTAAACCAGTTTTATAGATTAAAACTGGTGCGGAATTTTTTGTATTGACAGATCTACTTGAGACATATGCGCATTGACATAAAAAAAACTCGAAGGATGGAAATTAAATATGAACCTCTGCTCTACAAATAATTCAATACAATCTAAACCGTGCCGTATTTTGACATGGGAATTAATGTAGAGCTTTTATTTTTTCAGAACATTTCTGACAGTTAAGGCAAACTAGAAACTGGGAATGAAATGGAGAACAACCAATATCGTAGTCCAAAATCAGTACAATTACTTAGGATTAGTATATGAAGAAGTCTTACGGAATTACTGAACTCTTGCATATATTTAATTAGAAATGAGTAGGCTGAACAAACTGAGGGGCTGTAGCAGAGATGCAATTCAGTTAGATTGTGAAATGAATTGTTTTGATGAGTCCCTCACAAATGCAGGTTATTGGCACTTCCTCCCACTCTAACTCTTCATAATATTGTTCCTGAAAACACTGGGTTGAAAGTGTTTTGAAGTTCAATTCTACATTGTCTTCTTCACATATCACTGTGGCACAATTCGCGAATTCCATTCCACCTTCAAGTAACATCAACCGCATCGGTCTTTCTCCAGCTCCACCTCCAGTCTTAAATCGTATTATTTTATTAAGATATAAATGACGTGTCAATAATACAAGGATCAGAAATTAAACGGCAAGTTATTACTTACGTTGACAGAGATTCTGATGATGTAATTGGTATTCTCTTCCATCTGAACACCGCACTCAAGTCCTCTCTTCAAACAAGAACTTTGCACAAATAGTTCTGGCATTTGTTTCACATTGGCTGTGCCTATCTCGGCAAAGATATCAGATTTTACTACGATATTGGATTCCGAATCAGTAAATGCAAGGTAAGTTGATTTTATTTGGTTGTCCCCTGATTGAGTGGGTTGGCACAATTCAATTCTATGCAAGCAAATATTCCGATTCAAACGAAACCTGTTGAAAAGTAAGAAATATAGTTTTTTTCCGTGTTCGACATTAAATTTACACCGAACCATCCAAGGTTCGGATAAATCGTGATTTTTATAAAATCGGATTTTTTTGATATATATCGGATTTCTTTTTAATATATATCCGGATTATTTGATTCATTCCAAACACATAAAAATCCATTAAAAATCATTATATATATCCGATTTTATATATATATATATATAATCCGATCTTCTGATATACATCACGATTTTTATGAATCAATCAATCAAATAAATCACGATTTTTATTTTTTTTCTCGAATAATTCAGCCATTTCTACGTGAATATTTACAAATTCGAACAAAAAAAAATAAAAATCATGATTTATTTGATTGATTCAATCGTAAAAATCGTTGATATATATCCAGAGCCTTGAAATGATTATAAGCATATCAATGAGTCAATCAAGAAGACTTTGCGTGCAGTTGATTGCTCTACAGCCGCAATCAACAACACGTGAAATCTTCTTGGAATCAATATATCATCATATTATTACCCATTACCCAAGGTCTGTGTGGCAACAATGAGTGATACCAACGGTGGTATTATGACGGCAATTTGCACTATCAAAATCTCCAAATCCAGCATCAAAGACATCAAACTTGTACAAATATTCCCTGCATCGTTTGTCGAGGTTAAATGGAAGTGCCGGAAGAAATTCCCTAGTTCAAACAAAACAATGACACAATAATACAATGTCCATATTTACTGCAACCGATTTAGTTGAACCAACCTCACAGGTGATCCAGAACTGCTGTACTTATAGATTGCCATTGATTCCGTGTCTGACAAAATTCCTTCATGTTGTCCAATAGTAACCTCATTCGTAAACTCTTCTGATGACATCAAAGTAAATCGAATGAGATGAATCAAGTCTTTTAAAACAATTCGCTTGTTCTGGACAGTGCAATCCAGTTCCTCCATTCTGCACTTATTTTCAGCGTATCTGCAACAGTTGCAGGAAATTAATTAAATTCTGGTTCATTTTCCTGTCACAATTATTTGTTCAGTAACCTCATAACTGCACGGAATATGGCAATTTCATCCATGATTAAGTTGTCACTTCTCAAAATCGACTTTAAGTGTGTCCGCTTCCATTTTCAAGAACTCCAAGTTTTCAAACACAGCACTACCGTTCCTGGAAAAATTCAAGACGTTATATAGTGCGAATAACACTAGCAAATGGCCTACCTTGGACTGCCTCAGGCTTTTACTACGCTTCATATAATCTCGGAAATTGCAATTGCCAAAACACTAAACCTTTGCTGAAAAGTAATGGCAGGTTTTGCTTTATTTATTTATTTGTTTATATCGTAACACGGCATCAGATGAATGGTTACTTACGCCGTGCAATAATTCACGACACAGAATTTGCATATAAGCAAGAAAGGACCTCAGACCTGGAGATACGATTTCAGCAGTGCTAAAAGTGATAATTTTGACGCACTGGTTTTTGTCGCATTTATGAGGAGTACAGAAATGAAATTTACCTCAATGTCAACCTGAGAGCCTGACTGTGGTGACTGGAAGAGTCGACTCAAAAATTCGAATGTTTGACCTTTCTAGGTCAAGGTGAAATTGAGGAAAAGTTCCGGGAAAAATGAAAAAATACGGAAGGTTTGACTCGACTTTCCAGGGGCGCGGGAAGGAAAGTCAAGTCAGACTTGCCCCGTTTTTTCTCATTTCCCTGAACTTTTCCTAGTTTTCCTCAATTTCACCTTGACCTAGAAACGTGAAACATTGGCATTTTTGAGTCGACTCTTTTTCAGTCACCACAGTCAGGCTTTCAGGTTGACATTGAGGTAAGTTTTATTCCTGTACACCTCATAAATTTGACAAAAACCAGTGCGTCAAAATTATCACTTAACATGGCCTAACATCGTATCTCCAGGTCTAAGGTCCTTTTGTTTTTCTTCTTGACATTTCTTTAAGAATCTCTAAATCAGACATCTCCATCAACTATCCCATTTAGTTCGTCCTTAGTTTTCCAAAAATTTGAACAATGAATATTGATGTGATGTATTACTTGAGAATGAATTCCATTGCCTTCATTTCCAGATTTCCGTCACTGGATTTGCGGCCAGTCTGATGAATTTGTATAACATTTGAGACAGTGATAACGGATGCCAGAACCTCAGAGCATTTGCTTGCTAAGCATTGGATCTTGTACTTGTGGGCCAATGACAGGACATCTGCAGCTTCATTTTCAGTAACACTGAACTTCTCTGCATACAGATACTGGAATGGTCAAAACAATATTAATTTTCATGAAATGCGCTGTCTCGTTAGATTCCATATATAAAATGATTCTCCACAGATCGGATATTTCACTCTTGTTATGTAAGGTTTATAAAATGGTCTCTAGAATAATAAACTGTTGTCACCCACCCTGTCACTTAACATTTATTTTAAATTTAAATTATTTTTCATACCTCCAAAAACATTCGAAAGGCGTTTGGTGAAACACCTGGAATTTCTATTTTGTTGTCTTGATCCCAACGTTCACCAAATTGAGTTTCAAAGACGGGGGATGACACGATGAGATTGAACTTGTGAGCATTAATTGGTTCTTTCGTGTCTCCAACCAGAAACACCACATCACTCAATTTCCCAGAATTCAAGAAAAACAAATATTTGTCCCAAATTGTGGGACAGGAATCACGCCAATCTGATTCTGAATTCATTTTTCTGTAACTTTCTGTCAAAATATTACCTTCATTGATTTCTTAGAACAGAATGAAACAGAAATGTAAACAAACCGACACTGACACGATTTCAGTGGAATCTAAATTTCCGGTTTCTCCTTCAAGAAAGTCGAGCTATAATCAACAGTCAACAGTTTGTACACTTCATTGGGCAACCACACTAGGTAACGTACAGGGTCCCTCCCAAACGTCAACCCACTTAGCCAATCGGTTCAATTTAAGTCGAATTCTAAGCTACCCTTATTGGGGGCAAGGGGGTGGGGCGGGATCAATATGGTCCATTTAAACATTGTTCAGGATGGCCAGGGGTACAACATATCAAAAGATTGGACGAATCGGCAACGTTTTGAGTTGATTCATTTTTTAAATAATTAGCTAATTGTAGCGTTAACACGCGCAATTTCTACGTAGTAGCCTGCCAGACAGCTCACCAAAAATAACTCGGGATGGAGAAAATCATCCGAGTAACACAAACATTTGTGCTCTATGTCGAACGTAGCTCCAAATATATTTCTTAGCACTTGGCACAACAAATTTTCATACGCGGAAGTTTCTAGGCATCTTTTAAATCCACGAATATTCCGGTCAGCTTACGAGGGGAACGTCAGAGAGGGTATTTGTTTTTTAAAATGGAAAATCCTACCATTGATAGCTGATGCGGTGAGAAATGTTTAATGGGTGGTCATTCCACCTACATTTCAGATTTAGGTCAGTAAAGTTGACCTTTGTGTTGAATTATGGCATCTCGGATGTCTAGGTATGAACACCCGTACACGAGAGTGAGATTAGACATTGTGCATCACGTATCACGTATATTTGTATGTATATTACCAAACTAAAACTAAAGAAACCTCCTTGGCAGTCATCCACCAATCTATCATAAAAGCGATTATCACAAATATAAAAAATTGTTGAACAACCAGTTTGGTTTTGTCCAAACAAATTAGATCCCTTTACATTTTTGATATTTGAATACAAAAAAAAAACAATCTTACAGAGATTTTAGTTTTACACTTTTACAGTTTCAGTTCACCCACAAAAATGAGATTGCGCAATACACAACGTACGATGAAAGTTAAAGTATAAATGCACAATTTATTATTAAAAATCTTGACTTTGTTTGTTTGTTTGCTTTTGAGTCTTTGAGTCTTCTAAGCATTCCTCACAGCAATTACGAAAATACTTTAGAAGTACCATCTAAGCTTCTGTGAAAATTGTCGTGTCCTTTTAAAAAAATGTTTAAATAAATTTATTTCTGGTGATCCTTTGACCTATAGCATCAGTTTTAATTATAAGGGCGTTAACTGCTGTACACATCCAACCGCCACCGCCATACTCGAGTGTATATCTCACGGTTCTCCGATTCGGCCTCGTTCTATTCAGGTAAAAAGTTTAAAGTACGGGGTGTCCCAGAGATAACGCACCATTGTTGGGTTTACGGCCAGGCTAGAATTATTGATAAATTCTAAGAATTTATTGTATCAACTTAAACTACACACTAATTTGATTAACTTAAAGCAGACACCATTTAATGTTGATGAGTCCCATAGATTTTTATTTTGATTGTTTGCGTTGATAAATTAAATTCTTAGAAGAAATCAATAATTTCAACCTGACCATAACATAATTCCTTGTAGCTATGCCAAAATTCAATCAAACAATGGTGCGGTTTCTCTGGGACACCCTGTATTATGACGGACCCTGCGTTATCCCACCTGCTTGATGTTATTATCCTGACACGGAAAAACCACGACTTTTTAAACTATTGCCATGTCTTCATTTCATCATTAATTCATTCAACTCAGAGTCAAAAATAAAGTAAAACTACAAGAGAGCAAAGTTTTTTTGAAAATTAAAAAATGGATTCAATTTCGGACTTGCCAGTTTCCAGTCCGTCAACTCAAGACGAAAATTTGGATTTATTGAAATCTAAAAAATTGAGTGACGTGTTATTTCTTGTTGGAAAGAAACAGAAGCACGTTCGTGCTCACAAGTTCATCTTGATCAGAGCATCCCCTGTCTTTGAAGCCCAATTTGGAGACCGATGGGATCACGAAAATAAAATTGAAATTCCAGAGGTTTCGCCAAACTCATTTCGAATGTTTTTGGAGGTAACAATTTAAAATTACTATTTAACTGATTACACTTTCGGTGGTGGGTCATGTGCCAGAATTAAATTGTCAATCAAATTCACAGTCATCGTATAAAAAAATATATTCAATTTTCATTCATCAATATATTAGTTAAACTATAAACCAGTACTTTAATTTTGAGGAATTAATTTCTGTGACCTTTGACCCTAGAGTACAGGGTGTCCCAGAGAAAGCGCACCATTGTTTGATCATATTTTGGCGTAGTTACAAGAATTTATGTTACGGTCAGGTTGGAATTATTGATAAATTTAAGAATTTATGCGTGATCAACGTAAATCATCAAACTAAAAATCATTGGGACAGTGGAACTCATCTAATTTCCGGTTTAAGTTCATAAAATGAGTGTGTGGTTGACATTGATAAAATGAATTATTCGAATTTATCATTAATTCCAACCTGACGGTAACATAAATTCTTGTAACTACAGCAAAATATAATCATTTCTCTGAGACACCCTGTACTTGAAAGCATCAGTTTTCTTTGAGCTGCACCTATAAGTTACGGTCTTGAACAACCCTGGTATGGTGTAGAGAGCATTTGGTGCAATTTTTGAACGTTTGATTCTGTTTTCAGTTTGTTTATGCAGAGAAATTTTCTGTGACCGAGAATGAAGCTGGGAATGTCCTCTTTTTGGCCCACAAATATTTGATAATTTTGTTAAGACAGAAGTGCTGTGATTTACTTGTATCCAGAATAAAGTTTTCAAACGTTATAAGCATTCATCACACTGCAACTCAGTTTAATGAAAAAAATTTAAAGATCCAGGCAATGGAGTTCATTCTCAAGTAAGCCATCAACACACATTACAATAAAGTAAAGCACTGGATAATGCAGTTTTGCTTGACCATTTTGTAGGAATGGAAGTGCATTCCTTGAGGATATCGCCTTTTTACAAATTGACACGGATACTCTGTCAAAGATTTTGAAGGATGATAAGTTGGCCGTGTATGAGATTAAAATATTTTGCGCAGTTATGAGGTGACAAATAATAATTGAATTTGAATAACAATTAACCAAATTAATATACCGAACTTTCCTTAATTTTTTAAGATGGGCTGAGAACAAATGCAGTTCGGATGGATTGGAATTAACTGTCGAAAACAAGCGATTGGTTTTGAAGGACTTGATTCATCTAATTCGATTTCCGTTGATGACGTGTGAAGAATTTAAGAATGAATTTATTATCGGAGAGCACAAGGGAATTTTGTCAGACATGGAATCCAACGCTGTATTTGAACATTTGAGTGTTGGGCCATTATTAAGGTGATAAATCATGCGAATAGCGAATATAAAGGTTAGATTACATCACAGCAATATTGAGTGTTTTATATCTGACAGGTCACAGTTACCAAAACTACCATTCAATGTGAACAAACGATACAATGGATTTCTTAACAAAGTTGACATTTATGAGGATCCAGTTTCAAATTCTTATGAAGATGCCGAATATTGTCGATCTAATTACGACGACGCCTCGGCCAGTTGCGAAATAATTTTTGGGTAAGAATCCGATTCCGATATATTAGTACATTGGAATTCTACCCAATGTAAACAAATATTTAACTTTCATTCACAGATTTCGATCGACTCAGGACATTTGCATCCGAGGAATTGAATTAAGCCCGTCTGTTTCCATAGGCAAACATATGAGCTATATGTGTCCTGTTCTTGCTGATTTTGGTTCCACACCTGATCCAGAATATTCTAATATGTTATTCTTGGCCGAAATCTCAGATATCAAGAAAAAGCAAAGCTTTTCTGGAACTTTTCTTCCGTGCACTTCTGCAAATATTGGATTTGAGTGTGGATTTCGGATTGAAAAGAACATCAACTACAACATCAAACTCATTGTTAAAGTAAGCTAAGTATCTGATGAATATGCAAATTAATGTGGAACCTACTTAAACATTTCCCTCACGCCGATTACTTACTCCAGACCATTTTATTTAAACTTAAGGAGTGTGGCGACCTATTGAAGCAACCAGAAGCGCTTCGTCGGGTTGGAAATTTGTGTCTAAAGGGCGAAACGGAATTCACTTTCACAACAGTTTCGTCCAAGTGTTGCCGACAACAAGAAGTTGACATTTCACCTATGATTTGCATTTCTTGCGCGCTAGTCAAAACAATTCATTTCACAATGTAAACAATTTTTGACTTGTATATTTTACAATAATATTCATTTCTTAATAAATATGTTGAGTTTAATGCCAGTGCTCCACTCTCGTTCTTCATGCATCTTTAAAAAATGTTTCTCATTATTCTGCTTTACTGTCAGTACACCAACTTTTGAGTGAATTACACGGCGACAACGACGTGAGCATTAATTCAACCGTAATTTCAAACATGTAAATAAATTTAAACATTACGCATGACAGAGTATAAGATTCCACTTGAAAATCTTTTTTAAATTTTAAATTCTTGGTATTATTTCAAGCATTGACAACCATTTTAATTATTCCTCCTCACCTTCGTCATGAATGTTGGAAGTAGGGATTTATTTCAGGGTAAACTCAATGTTGAGTCACAACCACGAATTGGTTATCCGACAAACAATTGAGCCATTATTCTATAAGAGTCTGACGCAAAGAACATCTTTTAATTGATTATATTTGAATTAATCAATACAGGTTTGAGTTGACACGAATATCATCGTACATTGATACCCAAAAAATTATGTTTGCTGCGAGCTGTGCTCGTCATCGACAGAGAAGAAAAATAAAACTTAATTCGACTTTAATTTAATTATTCAAAGGCTTCTTCCGCAAAACGACCGTAGACTCCTCCCACTTTAATTAAGGAACTAAGGTCTCGTCAGGGCAGTCAAGGGTACGCTTTCATATTTTTCTAACGTTAGCCCCGGTTTTAATAATTTCCTTCAGAACCAACTTAATTCTTTCAAGGGTTCGACTAAATATGGATGGCCACAAAATCCGCTGCATGGACCATTTTTTGTATGGTTAAATTTACAATATTTATATATAATATTGAAATTGAAGGAATCCGAACAAATCGTGCAGAGCAGTCGTGTGTCAAGGCGACAGACTAAAGCACAAAAACCTCGAAAGACAGTTTTGCCAATTTCATTTTAGTTAAAGTATACAGCCACGATTTAATGCGATCACATATAACACAATAAAGGAATGAATACCACAAACAAATATTTCCTTTGTTTAATTTAATTATAAAATTGATTAACTCCACGGATGACATAAAAATCACACATTCCTCAATAGGGCGGATGTGTATAGTTGAATTACTCCAGGCCTATTGGGACAAAAAGTCTCAACGTTTCAGAAATTCAACAGCACCTGATCTATATATTTAGTATTCTGTCCTCTTCGCTATACATATGTGCACAATGGATCTACCTTGTCTATATGCTAAGGAGTGCAGTCAAATACGAAGAGGGCAAATCTTGTATGTAGTTAACATGGAGATAGCAACGTGATGTTCATTTCCTGCCTAATTAAACTCAGACATCGCTTGTCCCTTTCAGGAATAATTGTGATTATATTTGGCATAGTTATGAGTACGTGCTTTCTATTAATACACCCCATTAATTGACACAGCCGCCGAGGCCGAATCAAACGTCGCATATTTTTGGGTTGCTTTCCATTTGGCCTAGAGACGTACAACGTAGGTACCTTCTGGTAGAAGGAAAAACCAGTGGAAAAAACCTCTTTAAAGCAACCACCGGGAGTGCAAGTCCGAGGAATCGAACCCCAGCACAGCGAGACAGAATGGGCCAACCATACCATCATGCTGCAATGGACTTGCTACGTGCTTTCTATTTATCAAGTCCAAATCATTCATCAACCCTTACGGCAGTGCGGACGTGTATGGACGGACACAACGTGCCCGTCTTTACATGTCCGCAATGCCGTAAGGATTAAGTGCTTGGAAGGTACAAGATGACGAAGTACGACCGAAAATTGAGAAAACCTCCACTCCGATCGTCCCAAATTGATTCTTTCAAAAACCAGCAACTCTTCGTGTAATTGGAGAAATATCATACTACACTAATAAAGCATTACTAATTTTAGGCTAAATATGCCAGAAACAGAGGGTCCCGGACCATGTTTTGGTGTTCAGATACTTTGTTCTTAATTTAGATTGGTGTATTATATCTACTATAAAATACCTGTTACATACTGTACGTTCACTTTGAGTAGAACACGCGATGGCTGCCCGAACGACCCGTTCGGGTTCCCACGCCAGCTTGAAGGGAGATTTCGGCCGGTGTTCGGACGGTCATCGCGTATTCTACTTAAAGTGAACGTGCAGTAAACACTAGGACTTACGATTAGTACGTCTAGAGTCTCTAGAGTCGCACTTTCAAATCCAATTAAAAGAATTCACCGCATAATAATTCAATGCAAGCATAACGCAGTGCCGTATTTTGACATTTTACAATTAATATTACTTTTAAACAAATTCTGACAGTTAAGATAAATTAGCCACAATGCGATGAATGAAGTAGACTATAATCACATGGACAAAAATCAGAAATATTACTTAGGATTAGTATGTGAAGAAGTCTTACAAAATTACTGAATAGCTTATATGTATATTTAATTAGAAATGCATAATCGTAAGGAATCGAAGCTGACCAAAGTAACTGAGGTATATGACGGAGTTAGATTGTGAATTGAATTGTTTTGATTAGTCCGACAGAAATTCAGGTTGGTATTTCCAACCCCCAGTTTTCATAGTGTTGTTCCTGAAAGTGAAAAGACTTGTATGAAAGTGTTTTGAAATTGAATTCTATATTTTCTTTTTCACAAATCACTTTGGCAGAATTCGTGAATTCCATCCCAATTCCCGGAGTATTCAAACTCATTGCATGGGTTATTTGATAGGTTATGGAAAATGTATTCTGAATCGTCTCGCCTTCACAAATCACATTGGCAGCATATTGGCAGTTCCATTCCAACTTCCGGAGACATCTCCCTCATTGAGCATTCTCCAACTCCACCCTAATATTATAATCCATTGTTACATCATGCACTTAAAAACAGTACTTCCCGTTTGTTTGTTTGTTTCCTTGTCTATCTGTGCTCAAGCAATTTTTGAGAAAACTATAAAACGGATTCTAAAAATCCGTTGTCCATTCAACCGGATGCATTTCATCGGAAAGAGTGAAAATTTCCAAGACCAGCGTATGAAATGTAAAGAATTCTTCAGGGAACAAATTAGGGCAACCGAAAATTCAAGAAAACTATTCCCTGGAAGGGGCGAGGGGGAGGGGGCGATTTTTAATCACTCATTAGTGAGAAAGCTATACTGGGCACAATTTGATGAAACCGGTGTCAAAAAAGTCAAAATGTAGAGAATGGCCTTTATTAAATACTTACGCCAATGTCAAATCTGATTCTGAAATTGGTATTCTTTCGAATCTGAACACCACCCTCAAGTCCGCTCTTTAAAGAAGAACTTTGCAAGAACAGTCCAGGAAGTAATTTCTCTTGATGAAAACGGGGTCTAAGGTTTTGAACATTACATACATAAGCATTCAAAACCTTAGACTAGACCGCTTGCTCCGCTTTTGAAATATTTCCTAAAAATCCATAAAAAATTGCACGGAGGTGCACAATACGTCAAAATCTTCAGAATTCGAATACGCTTCGGATAAAAAATAGAAACGTGAAGACAAATTTTTTGCTGACTCACTTGAAAAAGTACTTTTTGGGCCAAATTTTTGACCTTTGACCTTTTCGCGACTTCTGAAAATGGACCACCCCCTGCAATTGGAAATCGCTTTTCTAGGTCTGTACAAACTTTCAAATTCTTATCTCTAAAAATGCGGCGTTGAAAATGATTTTCAGGGCGTTCGTACTTTTATGTCCGATAGTGTATGTACCCAAAGTTCAACCAATGACCAGCAATTTTGACCCTCAATCCATGCGCAATTTTGGCAATACTTTACAATAGAATGAGGAGAAAGGTATGGCCGACCCTGTAATTTCATCTTTCACACTTTCCAAATTGAATTGATATTTTCATCTACATCTACATCTACTGTGTAATAATATTTCCATCCAATCTTCTCGCAAAAAAAATAGTCTAGAACAGTATTTAATTCCAGAAGAAATCCCTCGAATTTAGAAATGTCAGCACGGTTAGTCAAAAATTAAGGTTCCTAATTGATTTGATATAGCTTGGAATATTTTATAACTTGCAGTTTCGTTAATTGAGTGTGTATACAATATAATTAGGACCAAGGACCAATGATAATAAATGATGAAATGATCTCTTAATAATTACATACACGTTGGTTAACATATGATATCCACTATCGCCAATGATTTATTACACAAAGTTCTGACAATGTTTAGAATTTTACCCGAATACTTACGTGGAATCTTTTGAACGATTAATCTATTATATTAAATATTCTTAACATCTTATTTATCATGCTTTCTAATTCTTGTATGAGACCGAAAAATAATTATAGACCTGAATGTCGTCCGACACACACGGCATATATAAGGTCGGACATAAAGCTCAGGGTGGACATATTTTTGGTGAATCCTGAGGGTGCTAGGAAATTGAGTAGTAAATCTGCAGCGATAACCACTGCTCCTAAAAGCACACATCCATCTATACTGAGCAGCCATATCCGGTACAGATTTCTTCTTTGCCCTGTGTGTACAAGTAATAATTCCAAACTAAGTTATAATTTACGATTCTGCCTCCAGAGTCGGGCTGATACACACATTTAATTCATATAAACATACTAATGTGCCCATTGCTAAGGTATGGGCGGCTAATACGCCCCACTTTGCAAAAATGTGCTAATTAGCCCCATCCGCCATTTGTGGGCGTACTATGGGGCTCCCGTGTGCTTGTGCAGTTAACGGAGTGGGGCGTATTAGCACAGCCGTTCACAGTCAGGTCGCGCCAAGGAGAATAATATACACAGATATAGGAGCTGATTAGCACACTTTTTGTTTTATGGGTTAACGTTTCCGTTAACGGGAAGGTGTGCTAATTAGACGCATTTGTGGGCGTGCTTTGGTAGTCACATGCTCATGTTGATGTTGGTAAGGGGTGGGGCTAATTATCACACTTACTCGAAGGTGGGACGTATTAGCCCACACTACCCTACTGGTATTTCATAATTTTTATAGTCTGCTGTTATAGGAATTTCGATTTTTACGTTTAAAATTTACTTACAACTCTTTCCTGGCCAAAGTTTTGTTCATCTCTGCAATTAAATTACACAAAGTAAGATTTAGTCGTCTTTTGTATAAATTCTTTTCAAGATCAGGGTCATTTTATATAAATACATTTAACATAAGATATTCATCAAATAATACAAGGACAGTGGCTAAAATTTGGTAATTACATTGTAAAATAATGAATCACCTTCCACAATTCCCATCCTGAGTCTCTGCATCTGCATGATTCCTGATGACGAATTTGTTTTACCAGCACCATTGTCACAACTTTCACGGAGCGTCTCCACCAACTCATTTTTCATCGCGGCTATTTTCTGATCCAGCAGATCTTTCTCGTTAACCAACCCTCTAACTTTTGAAATGTTTTCTAAACATTCCTTGCAATACCAAATTTTTTGAAATTCTGTTGTAAGGATAGATTGTTCTTCCGTTTCGTCTGATTCTACTCCTAGAACATCATTGAGCATAAAACTGGTGTCAGGAAGTGAAAGGAGCGCAGATCCTGGCCCTGACCTTGATCTTGAGAATCGTGACCCCTCGAAATGTTGAGAACAAAGGAAGCACTTGAGAGACAACCTGACTGGTTTCTTTTCCAAAGCCATCCTCCGACTCCGACTTGATACCTGAACATAATGACAAATTCACGAATAGAATTACTGTTAAGATTTTTGTTGTGGACTCCACAATTACGGAAAATACTCAGGAAATTTTTTTTCACCACCCTGTTTAAACATTGGAATCAACCTCTATATTTCTGGCGAGAAAAAATGCTGGGGTCTGCCAAGTCTGCCATATTTACCTTATAATATAAAGTCTCAGAAAATTAACTACACACTGTTGCACACACAAGATGTGTTTCCGTAGTTAATTTTCTGTGACTAAATCTGTGAGAAAATGAAAATGACATAATTTGTTAAACTTACGTTTTTAAAATTCTAGTTAGGACGGAATTGTGATTTTAAAAATATTATGTGTCGAAATTTATGTCCAGATGAAACGATCCACGTTGTGTTGTGTCTGTGCCTTCCACATCATATACGATACGACAAATAAGCAAATGAATGAATGAATCACTAGACTTCATTTCTCGGACTATATTTGAATTACTACAAGTGTGAATAATAAAACATTCAGATCCGATTTCATTCCATCATCCGCTCAACTCATGATTTTCAATTATTGCACAATAACTACGTTACATGTTAAAACTCAAACACACTCCTTACCATTCTGGCATGGCATTTGGGTCTGGATTAATTAATTCGGATTTAAAAATTTAAATATTAGATGTGAATTTTATTCCCATATTATTATGACGTGTTATCCGTTTATTTACTCTATTGACTCATAGTTTGACCTCTAGACAGGCTTTGACCTCTACTGTCCTTTGTTTCTCAGACCATATTTGTCGTCCATCATGTCGAACATTTATTATTAAATGATTTTTATTTAAATTATATATTGTTTAGAGTCTTCAAATTATTGTTTGCATGTAAAAGTTGTTTTTAGAGAGATTTTAAGTGAATAGGTACATTATTATTGAATTTCGCAAATTTTGTCAGCAAGATTTGAAAAATTTCAAACATGATATCGGAAATTGGATTGAAATATATTGATAAAAAAAAGAATGACAAGAAAAAACCATATTGATATTATTTGGTAATTTTCTGGTCATATTTAATTTAATTTTTAAGTAAGGAGTGAATTTTTCTGTATAAACTACTTTAGCTTTTTAAGAAACATATTAAGAAGAAAACGTTAATTCTACATCCAATATGTCAAATCAAAATCAAATGGTCTCAGTCTCACGTGACTGTCAGTAGACGATTCTCGTATTTTTATTATTGCAATATTTCATGTGCAATTAAAATTTCTTGTCAAGTTGATACTCAAGTCATATCATATCGAAGCATCATAATCATTAAGTCCAGGTCAGGCATTTATGTTCAGTAGTTGTAGTGTAGTATGTCGCTACTTAAAGACTATTCTTAGTATTTCCTTCAATGAAGAATTCAAAAGTGACGTCAGGATCTCTTTTCTCGCGTCCAACCAAGTCATTGATCAAATTGTCATCCACTCTCCATTCTAATTGGTAAGAACTGATAGTCATTTTGACATTCCGCTGAAATCGGAGGAAACCCTTGGAATCCTTGCTGGACACAAATGACTTGACCTCTTGACAAACTCTGACCTCTCCTGTCTTTTGTTTCTGAGACCATATTTGTTTTCCTTCATGTCGAACCTTCAATGTGATCCAGAAGTCCTCGGAAATCAAATCGTGGACCTTCAAGTACGCCGCTCGGACTCGGAGTGAAGAATGGGCCGGTTTAAAAAGACTCAATTCCCTGTTCAAGAATTATAGACGATTATACTGGAGTTTGTGGTGCCTTATCACTCAATTATTACAATACGTGCCAGGTTCCGTCAAATATTTTTGACTCGAAGTTGACCTCAATAGGGTCATGTCTGAAAGGCTTGTCCCATTTATTCCGGAAATTAACGAAATCCAGAAATCCGGAGTACTTCCAAGCATGAGTGAAATTCTGTTTCTGATCAGTGTCCTTCTACATTCACATAGAAAATGAATTGAAAAAATTGAATAGAAAGTTAGGACCGGAACAAATACCTGAGAATGAGCAGTTGGAGATGAAAGCATTATATCTGCCATTACGACAGTTAGTATTTTCAAAATTTATAAGAAAACTCTGACTATGAGAATACTTTAAATTCACGGTGAAATTTAATGGGCGATAACTCGTTGGTCCATTTGGAGTCATTGGTGTTCGCAACATGTTTGTTATTTTATTTTAATTTAAATAAAATTAAATTTTAAATTAAATTCTGAACCCTACCATGGCAATCGGTGCATGTTATGCAAGAGTAGGAATAAAACTGCATATTTATTTTAAAAAAAATATTCTACCTCAGAATCTTCATCAAATCATTCCGATTTGGTCCAACAATTGTGATGATTTTTTCACATTGGGAGAAATCTTGAGACGATGGACTTAACAGATTAAATTTTTACATAATTGCAGGTCACTGGGTGCATGCATTAATGGAGCTCAATTAGTCTGGATCCTTCCCAACAAAGCCCAGTCACAAGATTGAAGATCGGAGAGACATCTCGTGGTTTGACTTGACTCAATGTAATAATCAAGTCACTTTTTCTGGAATATCACGCAGTTGGTGTGTTCCGTAATCGGCTCAATTTAAGCTCATTTGACAGAGTTGGCAGACCGAGGGATCGAACCCCCTGTCAATCGAGCAGGCAGCAAATCATCCGTGTTTCTTCCACTGCGAGATTATAAAAACAACTGGGCGTCATACTCTTGGATTTGTTATTTATCCAGAGTTGTGGGTCACAATTCTTATATCACATACTTTGAATTTCTGAGTCAAATCTAATCGACAATGTTTACGTGCGGGAGAAAATACCCAAATCTACTATACAGGTTCAGAATTCACCTGATTTGAACGAATGCTTTACTACACTATCACGACAATACACCCAATATCTATGATTTTCACCATCATTGGGCATCCGCGATCCGCGTGGTACCCGACTTTCCTATACACCATTAGGGCAATCCACTGATTTGTCGATTTATTATTACGAAAGTAGGGAAAAACCTTGTGAATGCAGGGCAAAACTTCACAGTATAGAAAAAAACGAGCTGAGGTATACCAGGTCCGGTGAATCGAACCCTGTCCCGACATTTGTGAAGAAACAAAATGACCTTTTGCACCTTTTGCTATGTCGTTGTCGGAGTATGTCGTTCTCCGATACCAGGATTACGGTCATTGTATATTACTTTGAACAATTTACAGAAAAAAAATGAGAAAATGTCGCTTGAAAATTTATTCATTCAAACTTTTCCAACATTCGATTTACCAGCTTGATTCCTGTGTGCATAATTTGATATGTAGGTGGCAAAATAATATAAACGCAATATTTTCGCTGCAACTCGTGTTATTTAATTCATGGATTGTTTATCCATCATTAAACTAGCTTAATGTGTCAAGGAAATTCTCCAAGTGTTATTTTCCCATGAACTAATTATTACGATCAACTTACGATTAGTACAAACAAGTAGTGCATTCCGGAACAATTCTTTAACCATTGGAAGAGAATCCTTGAGTCTCACGAGAAGTGCTGATGATGCAATTTGATAACACTCACTTCAATCTGCTATTATGCATTTCTAACATACTCCGAATATTGCAGTGCAACATCATGGACATATATAAAAATTAACTCCATTAAAGGATAAACGAGAATAAACGAACGGATAAAGGGTATTTTTGTTTTACAATTTCTGTCAAAATAGGACACCACTGCACTGCTGCTACTCTAACCAACTATATTTCCTACCGTCTGATCATTTTTACTTACGATTAGTTTAGAAAATACTGTGCACACATTATTTTAAACCAGTCATTCAATTTAAGCAAATTGTATATCTCCGAGTTCATGTCTTGGCTGTGGAGTGTCAATATCCGCGTTTCTAACTTCAAGTGCCTCTCAATTTGACAATCACTTGAAAACTAAAACAGATAGCTTAAAAGAATTACCAAAAAAATATTTCATACCAGGACAGCGTTTGGATTGAAGTTCAGATTTAATATTGAAATTTACAATAATTTGCAGAATCACTTATTTTCATGAGAATGAAAAGACGTACATTATCAATTATTAGAGAAAATAAGAAAGATTATAATTGAGTCGAGTGGTTCAAGTACCATATGATTACAATGACGATTTATCTTTAAATCATTAATATTACAATTCTATTTTCACTAACTAAACGATTTGTACAATGTATACAAGGGTATATTAACTGTAACGAGTTAGTATAATATGTGTAATTGTTATTTATGTGGTGGCAAATACACGACAGAGTAACCTATTTCCAATCTTGTGCTTACAAGTGTCGGCAGGATTAATTCCGACCGCTAGGTCAGCAATTAACTCCACACATTCATAGCACTTCAAACCTGCATAATTTTTAAAAAGAAAGTACGCAGAGAGAAGAGAAACAAAGTAGAAAAGCCAAAGGCAGTCAGATCATGGGAACAGTAGAGGTAGCCCACACAGTTGAAAATATTTCGCGGCTGCGGTAACTACTTAATGTTCACGTGACTACACTGACAATAACCTATGGTCTGGCAGCTACTAAATAATAAGAAAATTCTTCGGCCAAATCTAATCGGATTGTGCCAAGAAGGAAAGAAAATGTAGACAAAATGTAAAGAAATGTCTAATAACATAAAGACAATACTGAAAACAATGGAAACAACGTACAAAAAATAGATACTAAAACAATAAGGGAAATGAAGGTGACGATTTTGTAGAAATCAATGAAAACAACGATGGCTGGAAGTAATCGGAGAAGAAGGCCATGAAGAATGAAAACGGAGAGCCAGATGAGAAGGCGGATGACGTACTGGTAGTAGACTGCTTGCTGGTCTTGCACTGTGTGAAATAATAGTAGTTTATTATATTTTTATAAGAAGGTGTTTCAGAAATAGCGCACAGTTGTTTGTGTTTGTTTCGTTGTTGGGTGGTTTAATGCCATTGCCTGTAATGTCAATTTTTGTTACTATGCCGAAATATTATCAAACAACTGTGCGCTTTTTCTGAAACACCCTGTTTTATGTAGTAAAGAATAGAACTCTTCTTCTGTGCAGACACAAGAGTTTGACAAGATTTTTCTACAACGGAATCGGGAACGCATAAAAATGTTTATTTCATTATTTATAGTCGTCGTTTTGATTGTTCTCGAAAGTCTTGTTTACGAACACCTTGATTGCTTATCATGCGACCTTAATACTCCCCTGTTTTTTGAAATAATTTCAAAATGTGCCACTTTTGTTTTCGCTATAAAAGCCGTATAAGAATGACGTTTCGCCAGTTACAACATAATTTGTTTGAATATTTATTTCTCACCTGCAATTATGCTTTTAATATTTAGAAGCCAAAGTCCCAAAGGCAGATAGGAACAGGTTGAAAATCCTAGGTGCCACACCCTGCCGCCATCTTCTTGATCTTCAAAATGGACTCCATGTACTTCCCAGTCAAGTCACAACCACTAGGTCATCCTATTTACAGTATTTACAATTGGACCATAATGGCAGCCTGGAATTAAAAACAAATAGAAATGACCACTAACGAAAAATAATAATTATAATAATAGAAATATTACTGTTGCGTTACCTAATTTAATTGGCCACACGTCCACACACAGCCGACGTTGGTTTAGCTGTGATGAGTGGAGCTGGTTTACTGGAAGAATCCATGATATTTGCGAACATACGCAGTTGGTTCTATGTTTTTGCAACTCATACATGGCAATCTAGCCAGCTAAAAACAAGGAGTCAAAATATAGGGGGAAACCCTACGGAAAGCATGATCAAATACGTGTGATTGTATTGAGCAGAAATACATGTAAATGTATTTCACCCGAATTGTTGTTCAGGTCATTCAAAGTTGAACTTCAAGTAGAGTTGTAAGTTTGATAACAGTTCCATGGACTACATAATGGTAGTAATGGAATGCATGTATGAAATTAAATAGAACCTGATCGAAATGCATACGTAATTTTAAGAAATGTCGTATTTGAATTGTGAAACTCTGAGTTGTTGGAAATATTCTTAAACAAAATGAAATTACTGTATTCCGTGTCTTGTGTCCAATTTTTGACGGAAAACGGAGACTGAATAGAGGATTTGGTTAAAAAAAATACTTAATAGCTCTTATAATTTAAAATAAAATGTGCCAGGATTAATTAATTAATTCAATGGTTTATTCAAGTGACAACGAAATATAACACGATAATAAAATCACGTTGACCCCAATTACATGTCACCGTCAAGCGTAACAAGACAACCATGCACAATTGCACATGGACCGAACCGCTATTCAAATATAAAATACCACTCTCCCACTCCATTATTTTATGTCCCATAAAAAATGCTAATGTTACAATTGGACGACACTCACTTGAGTCTGTTATTATATACATATAAATTCACACTCTCTGAGAAATGAAGTGGGTTATGAAGTACGGACTGATAAAAATTGACTTTATTTTGTTTATACTTTGAGATTGTTAGGAGGTTTAAGAAATATTGACAACATACACTTTATTCGCCAAATCTAAACTTCTTCGCGGTGCAACTTTATCTAAATTTTTATCAAGTAACACGAAATGGTTAGTACTTGGTACTATTATTGTGTATTGAGTAGTCAATAAAATTTGTGGTATATATTTTGCAGAAAAATCTTTGATTCAAATTTAAGGAGTTGTATTCCATTCCTTCCTGTTCAAAATCTGACGATTACCAAATTGCGAGATACGCGGTTCAATAAAAAGTTTGGTTTATTTCGTGCAATGTGTGATATTAAAAATTGTTGACAGTTTTATAGAACTATACAAAATGTTTGAAAAGTTGATAAATAGTCATAAATCAGGGTGTTTCTGTTTTGTAAGCCATGGAACATTTTGTTACACTTTTCGAATTGTTTATAACGTTCATCATGTTTCGATTTTTTCTGAATTAATATAAAAGATATTCAAAATATCTATAATAATGCGTGTCAAATTGGGATCGGCAACCTTTTCAAATTATCGATCTCAAGTATTAAGTATTGAGTGGTTATTTAATTTAGATTTGTATTTCTGGCTTAAAAAATCCATTTCACATAAAATGAATGTGTATTCAATTTCTTATGTATTGAACAGCATTAATTGATTTTCTTCTTTTTTCAATAATTCCATACTCATTAGTTTAACAAATACAAATAGCAATCAAGGTTGGAATGAACTAATGGTTTCGGACTTTCGTTTGTTAATAGCAGTCGCTACGAGTACTACGTCCGTGAAGACAGTAATTGATATTAATTCTTTGGGATTTATTCCTATTGTTGTGAGGAATGTTATGCTTAATAAACAAATCTTGAATCTTGAATCTTGAATTGAAATCCAAGTTGAGTGTTCAAATTTTTTTTTAGTTTTTAACATCAAGTAGTCACTATGGCAAAATAATAAACTCAAAATCACGGGCTATATGGTAAACTCTGGTCTCCTGTAAAAATAAAGGGATATGGGTGATTGCAGATTTCTGCAACTTTAACATGGTTAGTATTAAATTTAAAAATCCTACTAATAATTTAAATGTATTTATATCGACCGTTGACCGTTCATTTAACAAGATTCAGAGTAGTGCGATGGCAGAACTCAGATATTACACAATCTTTGTCGAGTTTAGCCGAGTTATCATCAATTTACAAATTCATCCGGAGCAATTTGTTATAATATTCTGAAACTGTAATTCATTACATGGTACTGCACTGTCCCGCATTCCAATATGCAGCCTCTCAAACCAAAAAACCATTCATGTTTTAGTATCAAATGTACGTAACCCTTACCGTAAAACGGAAGATAAAGTCGTTAATAATTATTATTTGGGTCGGACATTTTTTGGCTAGACTCTGACTCTAGCATTATCTGTCAATGATGATATAACATCTTGACTTTTCAGAACGCTACGTTATACAGATAATATATCGTAAGATAGAATACTCGGGTCAAAATGAAAGTAGGCCGAGAAGGCTAGTTAACTTGATAATTACATCCAGTGGTGATTGTAGTGGATCCCAGAAATAAATATAATTGTGAAAATGTGATCTGTTTTCTCGCCTGTCAGTGCATTAAGGTATTGTATCAGGATTAGGGTTGTAAAATTTTTGGGTATATTTCCTGGGTAAATACCCGGGTATATACCCGGGTGCTTACTCATATTGGGGCGGTATGATACATAAATTG
>JAQGCA010000802.1:0-22661 GCA_034698945.1 Protaphorura quadriocellata
ATTTAAAGAGCGGGACCAGCAGCACTACGAAGCCAGCCATGCGCCAAATGGGACTCAAGCGGAAACGCGGTACATAAATATAACTTCAGTGTTTTGTTCTTCGTATTGAATCTACGTTGTACGCTTAATTATACATTTCTCATTTGTTACTTTTACTTTTCTCGTTCACTGCTACAACATGTTCATTACATTGAATAAATTATCGTCGGGAAGGATGACAATATGTTTAACACGGAAGGTCATTATTTGGCAATTGTTTCTCAATAATTAAGTACTCCACTCCACAACTTTTAGCATGAATAATTTCGTGCATGTAATGCTTCATTGGTTCGCGGCAACGGACTTTCACTGCTGATATATCCAGAATTGTCTAGAACAATAAGTATACAAGTACAGTTACGCCGAATTGTAACGTAAATACTCCGATTAATTAACATTCGTCGTAGAGCTCGTAGAGTAAAAAATATCCGCTGTTGTAAGTCTGATGAAGGTTACCTTAGTAGTAGAAAAAGTGGAGAAATACTTATAGCAGTGAGCTAAATCATGTCTGCCAGGCGGATCAAACCCTGCCGCCCAACAGGTAGACGACAAGGGCAACCTGGACTACAGTAAATGATCTAGATCTATCTTGGCTTGTATTTATCTCGATGTAGTCAGACTTTCACCACTTTCATTCGGGATAATGGAAATGGTTGATTTTTTATGTATTGCAGGAAGGACTCAGTGTGATGGGGTTTAAGGAGTACTTTTTCGAAAACTTTCAACCGTAATTAAATTTTGCATTGAAGTAGTAATTAGTGTTCCGTAAGTAATTAAGCGGGGACGCTTTGAAACCTCTTTTGTTTTATTTTATTGTTGTTCTAAAATGAAATTAGAGAGTGAGAAAGTTTTTTCTCGGCTGATTTACGAATGACATCTGCGAATCGTCGATTTATTGCATCTTAATGGAAACTCCAAGTCTGGATGGATGGAGAAAGTTGGGTGAAAGTACTTCGGCGTTGTTGTTGTGTCCGGTGTCGGTTCATGGAATTCTTACTGCTTGGGCCGTGTAAAGGGCGAATTTTGTAGAGTAAAGCTCAACATGGAGTTACCTTCCTAAATTGAATACATCTCTAATAAATAGGAATTTGGATAGGTGTCTTACATCGTTACTCCCCCACAAGGGTGGTTCTTTTAGAGAGGTTTCGCTGTAATCTGCGTATTCCGGCCGGCCTTTCGTTCATCTCCTTTAAAATTATCAGACTTTGGAAGAGTAATGAGCTCTGTTTATGTGTCATGGCGATGGGTAATCGAACAGATGACCTAATCCGTTGAGGATTCTGATAAAAATTCGTCGTATCGGTCGGCAAGGAATCCCGGGTGGGCCAAAATTCATTTCTAGAACCACCACTAGTTGAGTCTATATTTATATTTTATTCCGTCTGCCATTCACCGAATTCAGGTTTTCTCTGTTCATCATTGGAGTGAGTGAAAGACGAAGGGCGATTGAGGATTCTAGTGCTCTCCTTGCCCTTTGTTCAACCTCGCCAACGCCAATTCATTTCAAATATGTCTGGCATTTAATTTTCTCATCTTGTGGAACTCCTCAAGAATATATATATCTCCATTCTTCACACTTCACTCACGTGCATTCTCACCCTCACTAAAGTCTAAATTGAAATTTTTCTCTTGCCGACATAGGAAGATATTCACTTGACTTGAGTTCCCAAAGACCTGCAGAGTAGGCGTTAAGGTTCGCATTGTGTGGAAATAATATAGAATAAGAATAAGAAATAAGTGCAAAAACGATGCTTCTCCGTCCTACTACAATTTGAGACCCAAGACCTAGACCACCCATTTCTCAATATTTCTTACGATCCTTTTTGCAATGAATTCTTCCGCATTTTCTTCCAATGCAGTGCAATGCAAGGCATGGAAGTATTTTAGAAATGAAGGGAAAGATCCGTCTAAAAGCATGAGAATGGAGGATAGAACAGAAATGGAATTCAGAATAGAATTGTTCTAATGAAATTTCTGGGCCATGACATCATCATGAATTTTTGTCCATTAAAGGAACTAGAAGTCATCATTACGACTACGACTTGGAGTATTTGGGAGAATGGCTTGTAGTCCTTTTAGCTTTCTACTACACCGCACCACCGTCTCTTCATCGCTCTCATTAGATGCACGCGTAAATGCTCGTGGTCTTCTTTTCTTCGCTCAAAATCGTGCCATACGTTAAATAAATCACGAAACACTGAGCAGAATTTGTACAGTTATACTTCAAAGGATTTGATGAGTAAAGTAGTCACTCATTTGAAATCAATTTACATTTCCTTATCTATTCTTGAATTATTTATTTTATTTTATTTGTCATTTCTGAGTTTTCTTGTACGACTTCTTACATTAGATTGTGGAGAAATCTGAACTAATAACTAAGATAGGATACAAAATCTCTGACAACGGAACTTCACGATTACTCGCCACACACTTTGTTACATCGGTTGGATCCGACATAAAAAAACTTCAAAGTCGTCTGCGCGAATGAAGAACTTTTTCTTCGCCTGTCTTCGAAAATTTGGTCAAAAAAGTTACTGAGGTGAAAGTTGAAAAATCATGTGTTAAATGGCATTATTTTTTTGGGGGTTTTCATTTCACGTCAATGTTGAGAGATGTCCATTATTGACGTGAATTATGTATGCACGTCATTACAGCATTTTTTTTTTTTAAATAACTTTTCCTGTCATAGTTTTCTTTTTATAGTTTAAGTTTTTTGGGTCCTTCTCGTTCAAGTTCCAAACCAAATCTTATCAGAAAAATTATTTTGTTTTTTTCCCTACTAATTGGCACCTCTCAGCGTTGTCGTGAAATGAAATATCTAGGAAAGCGCAAGTGATTTAATGCTTGATTTTTCAACTTTCACGAGGGCGTGCTCAGCAACTTTTTTGACCAAATCTTCGAAGATAGGCAAAGAGAACTACATCATTTATGATGAAGTGTATGGCGAGTCAGAGTCCTCTGAGTTAGACCTTCAATCCGTGAAGTTCCCTTGAACATCTAGTCAATAGTGAAATTTCATTGAAGGACACTGGGGATAGGAAATATAGAGAATACGGACACATCCTATAAATTATCCACGCAAATCATTGCCAGACTAGAATATAAATTACTTTATCTCAACAAATAGAAGCACAGCTGCACTTATTCGTTCTCTGGTTCGAACTTGTGCTTGCCTGTAAATAACATTGCAAAGCTAAATCTCTTCCCCAGAATGTGCTTCCCTCGGACTCACGTTCACAGGCGTAATGGAATAATAGTAAATAAAAATACACAAAATTTTACTTATTTACTTATTTTTCTTCAAAATTTATGCCATAAAACTATAATTAAGAATGGCACGAGGTGAAAAATTTCTTTGCATTCTACTCTGGAAGTGTTGCTTCGTGGACTTTCTAATTCTTACGGAATATTCGTACGATGTCTGAGGCAAGACCTGGGCTTATCGTATTCATCTTTATCTAACGTTCCAGAATTTTGAAGCAAAAAATTTCAAAATATTCATGTTGTGAAAAATATTCTTATGCGGTTTCTCCTATTAAATAAACGAAGCAGCCGCACTTCGATCGTTAAGTACTATAAACTGAACTCGAAATTACAGACTACCGGGAAATTTATGAAGATAAATTGGGTTGCTATTTGGCGATATTTTTTTTGTGAAAAATGGTAAAACCTGGTTAAGACAATTTACTATCGATAGAAATAAGTTTCAATGTATGTACATACTTCGTAAGTTGTCAGTTGGTTCACTCGTTGAAAAGTTTTCTAGTGTAGATAGTACATACGTATGCGGCTCCGCTTTAGCACAGTGAGGATTCGATCTCTTGTGCCAACTGGTTGCTCTAAGAAATGACTGTTGATATTTGACCTTTTTGTCGTGCCTGCGAATGTCAGTCCTACTCCTTAACCGAAAATAAATTCTGTCTTGTGCAAAATATCAAATAATAATGCAAATTGCTGACGAAATCACTTCCCCTAGTCATAATCATGATTTGGAAAGTGTTGAGGAAACTTAAAAGTGTTACGTTATGCTGGTTTTTCTACAATAGAGTTAAAAGTCTATTCATATGAGCTAAGGGTGCGGGTGTAAGATAATAATGAACAATAATGTAATGCGGGAAGGGGAGGTATCGTGCCTAATACCCGGGTGAATTGAGTCATGTCACGGATGGGTAAGACGAGGACTTTAGGTGAAAGTATTAGATTGGGAGGTTTGGTTTGACTGTTCCTGTTCCTCTTGTTAAAATGAAGACGACAGATTGAATGGATGGTGAAAAGAGAAAAGGAAGAGAAATGGAGACAGACAAGAAATCGTTTGATCTCGTCGGATGCGGGAGTGGGGGGACGTGGAATTCAATTAAATGGCATCAAAGTGAGCTTTTTGCATGTTCACAACGTTGTTCTCTTGAGAGGTTCTAAACCTCCAAGGTGTGTGTGTTGTCGACAGGAACTCATTCCAAAGTTAAAAAGCTTTGAGTTTTTTTTTACAGGGTGTTGTGTTCAGGTTAGAAAGAGTTAAAACTTAGAAAATAAGCCTTTCACCAAATTTTCCTTACATAATGTATTCCTAGAGAAGAATACGCTCAGAGCCAAAGATGAGATTTTGAGAGAACCCTTCCATTTTCCCTTACGTACACATACAAGACAGCACACACCCACATCACATCTCAAATCTCCTCATGCTATTGCTGGCTGCTCCTTTTCTGAATTTTGTATCGTTTCATGGACTTTCTTACTTCATGTCTGTCTAAAAGTAGTTCTAAGTTGTAGAGTCGAAAGATCTGGTGGAGAAGTCGACGTATGGACGTACTCCTTTCACTTCAACTTCTCCAGCACATCCTTTCCTATGCAGAAGATCAATCAACAAGTGGTGGGTCCTGGAGGATCTATCTCCCAAGGGAAACTTTCTTGGTAAAGACATTGCTCAAGAGGTTTGACGTATGAATAGAAGTATACTGTACGGTATACGACCAAAGCCAAACCAAGCCTCCATTCCATACCTCCATAAGGTGTATAATAATAATGTGAAGGAATGAAAGACCCCGAATCGGGTCCGTCCGTCGGGGCTGGCTTTGGCTTTCTCTGGAGAACCTTACCAATAGTTCTGGAGACTGGAATATGTACTCGTTCCTGGAATCTTTATCTTAGTTAGGTATTTCCAATACAATGGCAATGGCAATGGCGCACCCCAACCCTCCTCTCCTACTTTCCAACTCTCCTGACGAACGGACACTCCAAAAAAAAGGACGAAAAAAAAACTTCTTTTGTTGAGCTCTCCGAACCTCGATCTCCTCAGTTCCTCTCTCCACTTTCAACAGGCAGGGAGTTTGGAGAAAGTAGAGTTAGGGATTTTGGTGAAAGTCTGGAGAAAGTCCAGTCAGGAGAGAGCTTTGTCCATCCATCCCAATAACCATTAATTCCAAATCATCCAGAATAATTAAAGGAACACCAATATGATTTAACCGTCCAAACCTAAACTCAAATTTCAAACTCATAATTCCGATTTCCACCATCCCTGTGTGTGAAAACATAAAATACTGTCAAATAAACTAATTTATGCATTAAGTAGTATGAACATCTTGGACTGGATGACAATCTAACGGGTGAGTAGTCATTTAATTTTCTTTTGATTTTAGCGTCTACTGTGTACTTTAGATTTTCTACGCCTGTAATCAATAGAACGCAGGATATTTATAGAGCGGCGTATGTTTGTTTGTTATTGTGTGTTTAACTGGAAGGTTCATAAAACAATTTAGTATCTGTCTACACGCCTACGAACGAAGGTAAACTAATATTCGCTTTTTGAGCGAATGGAATGAATTCTCTTGTGCATACATTGTAGAAGATGAAATTGTTTCATTAGTAAATTGGTTGGATTTTACTCAGTGATTGCACATGTCGTGGGAAGTCAGTGATTTAGTTGTTTATTTAGATATTTTGGCGTAGATTTGTTGAATTCTTTATTTATTTGGTTGTTTGCAATATTTTAGAAAGTTTAGGAGCTAAGATATTATTGGGACTTGGAAGAGATTTAGAACGTTTCTGTTAAATTAGCTTGATCATTTCTGGAGTCGTTCCAATAAGAGCAAGCTATGTGTGCTGTATAGTCCCATTTGTTTACTTTAATTACAAGTCAGTACAACTCCCACTAGACCTTCACGGGACGGCGGCATGGCTTTGAGTGTTTTTCTCGTTCACTGTTTCCGTGAAATGAAAGCTGATGAGGATAAGACTCTAAACAAATCCATTCATCCCTACGGATCAATCAGAATAATGTTTTAGAACCAAAATCCTTCCTAAATCTTAATGTTCAACTTCCACGCCTGGCACTAAAATAAGGCGTGCTTACGATTAGGTTTCGGTTAGCGAAAATGTACCACTTATTAAGGTGCTCCCAAGGTAGGGAGATGATCTTCAGTTTTATATTTTACGAGTATACTTTGTAAATTGGAAGCTTAAATAGAATAAAGAATTGACACTTTATTTCGCTCAACTCATATCCCGTGAGAACAGTTCACAATTTAACAGCTTTCCTCGGAACATAACGAGGAAACTACTTTTCATGTAAAACGTTATCAGACGAAACAATTTTATTAAAAATCGGATTATAGAGAAGTCCAGAGCAAATATCCGATTTAATTTCGAATGACCACTAGAAATTTCTGAATTAAACCAAATCATGACTTTCTGAATTTGAAAATCTAACCGAAGCCTTAACAAAATATCGATTTGGTAATGATAATCATGAACTAATTATTTCTACTCATGTAACCTTCCTATTTGTGACCAGTACACTTGAAATGCCCAATTCAGCACATATTTCCCGGATTTGAAGTTAACATGAACTGTCGTTTCCTTATAAGAAAAACTGAACTTCAAAACCATATGACAGATAGGTTGTGAAAGATTTGATCTGACTAAGAGCGTTTCCAATTTTCTTTTTCAAATCCTCTTTACTTCAAACAAGGAAGGAAATGGATTCAAACAAAAGATGACGATCGAAAATGTCATTCATTTATGAATTCCAGGCCTGAAACAATTTGGGTCGAGAACTCTAAATCGTGTCAGGCCAGCTAAACTTTAATCAATTCCAAGGGTGTAGAAAATGTCTTCATGTCATGTAAATTGAATGCATCTCAAGTAGAATTAGGACTATAAATTACACATGCATATCAAATTTCTATTCAACACTTTACTCGGTGCATTTACGACAAAGGGTACTTGAGCCGCTTCATTCAACACCTAATTTCACATTGTTATTGAAATTAGCACTCAAACTGAAGATAAGTTTGGAAGTGACAGGTTTAATTATCTCAAGCGTCGCGCTTGTTGCCGGGGACCTGACCTCGGGTCTTAATGGAAATCGTTCCTATGGAATGGGATATCCAAGGAATTGTATTTGGCATGGATTCCACAGGTTTAGAGGACAAATTTTGACCTTTGTGAGTTTTACATGTAAGTCCATGGAATTTGAAGTGTATAGACAAAAAATGTGAATTAATGAGAATATTTCTCAAATGTAGAGAAGCTGACAGGATTCCCAGGATCTATTTGTTTAAAAGTATTTCTATGCCTAATTGGTTCCACAATAAATTAGGTCGTGAAGTTGGTGATGCGATGTAGAACGATTGAATTGAATTTGGTTCTTTTGAAGTCTTGCTTAACCCTTGAGTCAGTCAGAACCCCGGTGCCCGTAGTATCCATTTAGTAAGAGTTAAAGAGATGACAACTGAAGCGGGTAGTGTGGTGCCCGCTTAGGAAAGGATTATGCGGGGCTTATGGTATGGTGGTATGTATGTGTGAACGTCTATGACAATACGTATACGGACAAAATAATGATCCTTGGCTGTTGGATGATGCCAGGGCACAGATTTTAGCTCTCTCAATCGATCAACTTTAAGTAGGGATTTCTGCTGCACCGCACTTTCAGCTCAATTACCTTCTCTGCAATTTAGTACATAGTGCGTCCTCCACTTTACCCAAAAAATCACTTTTTTAATAGAAAAATTCGCATTACATTCCATCACCCGTAGCTCGATGCACCTTTTCCTATTCAGTTTTTTAATTTTTCAACACCTGCTTCGCGAGTGCAAGAGATACACGAGAGCTGTTTCAAATGTTCAGTACAAAGTACATGTTCAATATGTTTTACCTGGAAATCACTTTTTAATGGAAAAATTCTCATTACTGTGCTATTAGCACTCTGCATTTTTCTAGCTTTATTTAAAAACGTACCGTTTTGGCTTCTGTAAAGTGGGATATCGTTGCTCTGTTTACGTCAATACTTTTCGATAGAACATTTTTCATTACATCGCGGAGCTTCTTGCACTATGCACTTTAGCCTCCGGTTGATCTTCTAGCTTTTCTTTTCACATTTCATACCAGCTTTTGCAATTTTAAAAGAATTGGGAGCTGTTTCAAACTCAGTCCCTTGAATCTGTTCTTTATGTGTTAATACTGCATTCATGTCAATCTTAGATCAAAATTCAACCAATGAACAAATCCCACAAGCATATTGTTTAGGCAACATTTCTTTCAACTAAAATGGAGTACATTGAAGCTCCAGCAGGTTGAACTGGAAAAAGCTTGCAAAATCCACATCCACAAAATACAGGATTTGCTTTCGTCAAAGGCGTACCAAAAAAATTGCAAAAATTATTTTTATGATAGACTACAAAAAATAGCATTTGGCCGTTTTGACGAACTTTGGATTTTTCACAAACTTCAACGTCAAAACAGTTATACAAATACAAAAAAGTGGGGAATGATAATTGCTACTCCGGAATGTCGGAAGAAAAGCATTTTTATCAGAAATTGGACATTATTTTGAACTTGTCGATCTTTGCTGTGTGGGACGCATTACACTTAATCATATCTTAATTATTAGATCGACTGGCTTTACACTGTTTCGAACTCATTCTGAAAGTGCTTGGGATATTTTTTTTTTAAATTATACGTATCTAAATGGTAATATCAATCCAAGGGTACTTGCATGCGTAGGAGTTAGATCATGGTATTGCCTATTTGATTAGGGTTTATTGCTATGAAGCTTATTTGAATGAAAACTTATGGGACGACCCTCGTATGAAGTTGGCCGTATGACTGAGGTTATACGATCTGTGTATTATATTGGCACTTGAGCTGTTTGAACTTAATCCGGGTTAATTGCGAATAAATTGGTGTCTCACTTGAGTGACTCTCCGTCAAAGTCAACTCCTCCTCCTCATGTCTTTGTGTTCTGTTCAATTTCTGAGAGGTAACGATGCATGACGGGTTCGGAGAATGTGCATATGAATCACCCCCACATGGCTCATGCATGTCATGGCATGGGGGATTCGGATTGGGATGTGTGTGTTTCACACTTTCAAAGGCACTTCACCAAATTTGCTTTCCTTTCCAGCCTTTCGCTTTCAAAACTTCACTATTCACCCAAAATTCACGAGTCTTCTTCTGTACGTCTGGAATATGTCTTTCACGACTCAAACTTCAATTTTCTATTCATTGAGTCCCCATGAATTTAGTCAAAGCTCTTCTCTTCTTTCCCATTTTCTCCAACAGAAGAATTCACCACCAGTTCCCAGTACCAAGTCAACATTTGTAATAGTTTACTTCAGTACAGAGAATCCGCTGGGATACAAGTACAGGTTATTCCAAAAATGTTCCAGCAACCAAATTGAGGTCTAGATTTTTTGTCAATGTAATAATATTTTTTAACATAAACAGAATTCACACATTCTTTGTCAAATGATGGCTTATAGTCTGTTTCTACGAGGTGGAAAGCCCATAACCTCAGAATTCACGTTATTTTGAGGAATGTATTGCTGGGCTTTTGTCACACTACACCCAATGTCTTCTTAACCATCTTAGGCACCCTCCTCGTACCCGACTTCCCTACCCAATAGCGAAAGTGGAAAAAACCACTGCAAATGATTGGTAAAAACCTCGTAGTATGGAAGAGTATTGGATTGGACCGGTGAAGGTTATGAACTATCCTGTACTTTCTCAAGTTTTTGATTCGTAGTTCTGTGTAAAGATATCTCTTTACCTACCAAACCCCAAACTATTTTTATTCCTTGGGAACTTGCCATCTGGATTTAGAAATATATTTAGATAATTTAAAATGAGACTGGTCTTCTGTGTACATGCATTTCTATTCAAATGTTCAGGTAGAAAGTTGAGAGAAAATTCTGACTTGGGTTCAAAGTTTCTTAGAAATATGATTAGAAGGCAAGGGATTGAAGATACTTTATTTCTCTTTCACTCAAAAGACATGACTTCATTTGATATATTTTCTCCATGACTTTATTTTAGTACAGACACATTCTCGGAGAAAGCATTAGCATAACCCTCTTACTTATTGCTTCCTTCATCCTGTAATTATCTTACGGGATACGAAGGGCGTACTGCCAATAACGCTGACTTTCAACTTTCTCCAACTCCACTTTTAGAAATCAAAGACATTGTGTAACATTATTGCGATTCCTCAGAACATCTCTCTACGCTGTGACATATGTTGTAGTCAATAAGCACATAATTCAGAGACTATACTGGAGTTCGCCGTAAGCTATTTGGAATTCAATTCAGCTTTTTATATTATTTATTTATTTTTAATTTAAGATTATTGCCAGTTATTCATATACTATTTACTTTTATTTGATGTTTGACAGTAAAACATGCAGCAACCTGTTTTTACATTTTGTATATAATTTATTCAGAGTGACCATTTTTTTTAAACTCTTAGAAGTAAATATGGTTAAAACTGGTAACCTAGAAATTTGTTCAAAAATAGGGTGTATATAAAAGGTCGAAAGTTTCAGAGGTTGAAAAAGTGTCAGAAATAGTGCATGGTTCTTCCAAAATACTAAATAAAGTGGGATTTAGATCAATAGAAAGGTTATCAAATTTAATTACTGAAGTTTCAGTCTGCTAAACGCCAAATAAAAGCCAGCTGTCAGAAATCGAATGAAGCACCAATAGGCTTTCCAATTTACTTTGGGAAGGTACCCCTAGTAGTAGAGACGCAATTCAGTGGAAAAACATTTCAATAAGCAATGAGCACACATTGAGCAAGTCCATTGCAGCATGATGGTATGGTTGGCCCGTTCTGTCTCGCTGTGCTGGGGTTCGATTCCTCGGACTTGCAATCCCTGTGGTTGCTTTAGAGAGGTTTTTTTCCACTGGTTTTTCCTGGTACTACGTGGCACCTGCGTTGTACGTCTCTAGGCCAAATGGGAAGCAACCCAAAAATACGCGATGATATTTGATTCGGCTTCAGCCGCTATGTCAATAAATGTGCGTATTTTTTTATAATCACTCATTGTTTCTGCTCAATGGATCGAACCAGAGAATCGCAAGGTCCGCCTATTGCAATATGCTTCAAAGGACTGATTGCAAATAAATTTGAAAAGTTCGTTTCTAGACTGAAACATAATACGATCTATTTACATTTGTAACGATGACGATATTGTTTGATTTGCCTTGTAGACATGAACGTATGTTCTGCTACATGCCTGTATCAGATCTTTCTTTTCCAGAAGTCTAACAGAATAAAATAAAGTAAGAGAGAAATCGTCTTATTAGGGTTTCCCATGAAGTACAATGGAGTGGACGGGGATGAAGGTAAATGAAAAGGGGTTACTATCAATTCAATCATCTGTGAACATCAGCCTTTTACATGTTACGAACTACCTTCTATTTTCTACTTTTATTTTGTCCTAAGCACTTTACATACATTCAGAGAGTCAGAGAAAGTAAAGTCAGAATTTTTGGAACCATCCTAGTCTCCGAGTTTCCAGAATCCTTCTCTTTCTCTATTTATGTCTGTGTGTTATCTACTTTCTTCCGGAGAAAGCTTAAATCATGGAATGGAAATAGAAATGTTCTACCGATTCAATTCAATAAAGCCACGTCAATTCAGACTATAATAGCAGACTAAAGTCCCCATTGTGCACTGGAGTAGGAAGCAAATTCAGCTGTACAGTATTTAGTCCGTCGTACAATTGGACCTGCATACCATGTATGCATTTGTCCGCAAAATACGACAGTCCAGTTCAAACATACGTTCATTGTGTAAAAATGTCAACATGATACGATTTTCTATCAACACGGATAACACGGATAGTACGGTTGAAATAAAACTGGTACAAATATATTTCGTGGGCATAAAAATTCATTCGGTTGAAACATCTGCCTACGTTTAATCATTTTGTGTACCCCAGCCACAATTATAAAAATGTCTCCAGCAAATACAATTTTAGTTTTGGACCCACAAACGTCAGAACTTATTAAGTTTAATTGGAATTATTTTAAGAGATCTTACATAGGTTGCGTGTGCATATTTTTAATATGGGAGTGTTAAATTTAGAAATGATTACTTAGAATCTCACGTCTCTTCAAACATGCGTAGCCATTTGTTTAATTTGTACTATGTCTAATAGAATTTCACTGAGGCTTTGTATTACTCGCGTGCAGTGATTTATAAAGTCCATAGATCAGGTTGAGAGCGGAATTGCTGGTTTGGGAATTGCCATTCTATTCTAACATGTAGAATTATGTAAACAAACGTGAGAGCACATGACCCCGTAACTTTGTATACGTCAAACGGGTGGATTCGTGGCTGTGGAATATAAACCCGGAAACTCTAATATTTTCCCCGTCCAATTCTCTGAGAACAAATGACTTCATATTACGAATAAATCCGCCGACGCGTTATTTCATCCTTATATAATGCCAAATTTTGGTACTAATTAGTCTCTTTAATACGATTCTTGCGGGAGATGCAGTATTGATTATGATATTGAAATAAAAATGCAGGGACAAATTCAGAGTGGTAAATTTCTTAGGTCATAGTAAGTCGTTCTGTCTTTTTCTCTTGCCGAAACCTTAATACTCTAGAGACTATGGGCTGGGTGTATAAGCGAATGATGGGATTTAGAGACTTCCCTAATTCAAAACGGAGACCATGAATAACTTAGGATGGAAATTCTAAGCCTCAACACTCAGACTAGATCTGATTCTGTACTGAGTCACTTAAGTGAAGATAAATTATCCCGTGGTCCACATGATTCGGGCTCATTGTTTCCCAAGAGAAAGTTCATGCACGACTGAATAGGTTTGGATCATTAAATATTAAAACATTTACTCGTAATTTCTCGCTTCCAAGCACCGAACCAACTTCTATTTTATTTGAAGAGTTTCAGGCGACAACACATAGGTTCAGAAATTCTAAATGCATTCAGATGAAATTTCTCTTATCGATACCATGGAAGATATTTACAACTCGTTTCATGCTTTGGCAGACTCGGACAATTTTGGTAACTCGAATGAGTGTTTCAGGAATTCTTTTCACCATCATTCCTTTATGTAAGGAGAAACACCATTTGTGATTGAATTTTTTTCTATTCGAACTGTTTTTTGGAATGTCGAATATGACGGGGTGGACTAGCAAAAGTAATATCATCACGAAATATGGAATTCGTTCCTATAAAGTTTCCACAGCAAAAATTCCTATCGAATAAGAAGATTTTCATTAAAACTATGATAGGCTATTTCAAAATGGAAGGAAATTTCGTCCTTCCCTGCTGATATTGTCATCCTAGAGATTTTAATCTAGAAAAGCAATCAAACTCTCACAATAACATAACTTTTGCACTCATCGCGTATTCTATTAACTTTTCAAAATCTGTGTACTTTTAAAAAAGTAAGGCGATTACGTTTTATTTTCATTTCAGTTGATAAACTTTGCGCGAAAAGTTTTGTGGAAGAAATCGAATCAGACCATAATTAGAATTTTGGATTTGGCATGAGAAATTATATTTGTCCTTCCCATGATCCAATTTCTTTTTCATTCACACCCCCGCCTACACAATCAAATAAATAATGATCATGTATTGTGACTTTCTTTGGTTATACGTTATTGAGTTGGCCTGATTGGACAGAAGAAAAAGTTTGGATTGTGTAGTTTTAAAAGAAAAAAATGTCTGATGGAATTACGAATTGTCCAAGGACTGGGTAGACAAGACGCACGCGATGTCCCTGTAGTCTTGGAGATGACATGATTCGATGGTCATGGATGATTTTCCTCTTTTTCTTTTTACTACTCTTTAGCACTTTTAGGATGGAAACAGCTGGCTCACTAAGAGTGACAAGAGGGGAAAAGAGATCAAGTTCCAGACAAACTGGACTTGGATCGTCACTAGTGAGCTCAATTGTCTTAAACGCCTGGAAGAATACTACTAAAAGCCTAGGACTTAGGACCAGCTAAAACTTTCGCGAAGAAAAGCAAAGAAAACTGCTAAATATAGATAAAAATAATATCCAGCTCCTTACCCGGACAATTATTTAGAAGTACTCTTTCCCTTATTTCCATTCCACTCATGTAGTACGTAGGAGTAATCGGTTCTGTCCTCAATTTCTAATGTCGTCGCTAATCCAAAACGATTCGTTCAATATGGAGTTCTGTAGAAACTAAAGGTCATATTGATTCAGCCATTCTGGTTAATGCCGGAACTTATTATACAGGTTTTGGTAAAAAAAATTTGCTCTTCCTTGAATCCAGCGAGTTAGTCTTTGTGTTTTCGAATTAAAACGTTAGTGTTGGCACATGGACTTTTTTTTGAGGATTTTAGGACTCGAAATTGGTTATAGATAGACTGAAAACCGTTTTTTGCACAAGTATCGTGCTTTGACTCAATTCTGGTGAGATTTTTTGAATCTTCATGGAAAGAACCCCGACTGAGAGAACTGGAGTACCATTTATGAACAGCGTCCTTGGTGAAAGTACACGACAATGGAGAAAGTGGTTGTAAAAGTTGAGTTGACCAGACCGTGGTTTGTCATAAGTGTATGTAAGTACTACCGGAGTTTCTTTCAAGGAGTTCATGATCTTTTCCAGATTTCCTTTATAATTTCCAACTGGGAGAAAGTTAAGTGTATTAGCTCATGGAGTCGTTGAGTTTTACTAAGTTGTGTTGACCACTTAGAAGGTAAATACAGACATGATGATGATGATGAAGTCAGTCCAAGACATGGTCGTAGCCTCAGTGCTCCTGTCAATTTGACGATCATTTTTTTGAGGGAATGGATCGAGTGAGTGAGGTGGACCATGAGTAATCGGTTCTTTCTCTATTCTCTCCTTTACTTTCTTCTTCCTGGAATCCTCCACTTCTTCCCATTAACTTTCGACTTTCCTAAGAGTCTAAGAACTAAATCTTCCTTCTACTCCAAAGTATGACTTTGGGGGGAACCAACCATGCACTTCAATTCAACCAGTCATCCGAATGACTCCGTGTGACTCAACTACTGGACGGACTCACTGAAGACTAGACACACGACTCGATAGAAATCCACTCTCGATTATTCCGGTTTCTATACTAAGGACTTTATTCCAATTTTATCAGTCTAACCCATTCTCATCCTTTTCCTCCACTTCCACTTCCTTCGTCAATTTCCAACTTAAACCATCAAATCGTGGACAATTCTTCTCGCCACTGCCCCATAATATTGTCATTTGATTACGACTCGCAAAATTCAAGAAAATTTTTAACTAAATATTATATACCGTAGAATACACACATTAATTGAATTCTTGACGTGTCGCCTTAATTTCGGGTAGCTTTCCGTTTGCTTAGATAAGTTATCCCTAGTAGTAGGGAAAAACTTCAGAGGAAAACCTGTTGGAATTGAATCCGTCACACATGGCGAACTGATCAGGGGCTGCCAGTAATTCTGTCACGACACACTGTCTGACTATTAAACATCATGAAAGAAAAAATAGAGATGGTTTGGGTCAACCTTAAGGTCGACTTTAAAGATATTGTCTTATTCGTGAGAAATCCGTCTGACTGGACCTTACCGGTTTTGGTACTACTTGTAGAACAACGCACAGAAACATTGAAGTATTGAAATACATTGAAATTATTTTACACTGCGGGTTCTTTCGCAGATGTACTATTAAGTATATATTTTACCGATTTCCAACGCTTTGGGTATTAGAGTAAAGAACTGTGTACTGTGTAGCTATATAATTTATTTTGTATATTTCCAGAATCTGTGTGTGAAGCGGGGCGGTTAATATGAACGGTTGGTCAACTTTTGTCACGGTTCCGTCTGAGATAATACTTGCCGGATAAAGCAATCATACATCGCGGGACAACATCCACGAAATTTTAATTAATAATTGTATTACATTCAAAGATGTTGTCCATGCAAAAAGATGTTTAGTTTGGTCTTCTATTTAGATTTTCATAAACACTCACATTTTCTTAATCTAAAAGTCATATGTTTAGAACACCCATTATCTCTACAACCTGATCGAAACGGCCACTCTTCAATTGAGACCGGAGTTTCTCTTCTTTTTGTCCGCTCTCCGAGTCCTGTCCACCTGGGCAGTCGACAAAGTCTCTCTCAGAATCTGGTTGTCCATAACAGGTCTTAGTTTTAAGAAAGAAAAACTCTGGTATAGTTTTTAAAATAACGTACCATGTGGGCTTTAACGGTAAGTTTTTATCTGAACGGAAAGATGGTATGACAAAAAGACATCTGACAATGTTGTTAATGAGGAGGTCAAAAGCTGGATGACTCCGAGGCTGGAGTGACAAGAGGGATGACAGCCGTCGGGGATGTCGTCTCCCGCTGGCCATGTGCGGCCTGGTTTGCAGGTAACATTCTATCAGCCAAAATATAATATATTTTAACTAAAACATTTACAGTCCAGATTTTTTTAGTGTTTATTTAAGTTTTTTTAGTATATAGAAAATATTAAGGAAAATTGCCATATGCAATTTGACCAAAACTCAATTTTTTTCTATAGGCTGCCGGGAGTCCAACAAGCTTGTCCTCATCATTGTCGCCATCGCGCTCCTTTTAGACAATATGCTTCTGACGACTGTCGGTAAGAAAACCGCTCATATCACTCATGATCCTAATTAAATTAGAACTACTTTCAGAGATTCAATTACACACAATTTGAATGTCTGCTGATTGTCTTACAATATGGGATCATTTTATGGATATTTTATATCATCTGCCGATTTAACTATAGGGTATTAATTTCTAGTATTAGCATAAATTATTTCATTTAAAAGTCACCCCATTCCAGGTGGTCGTACGACCTCACTATTCTGCTCGCTACCTAGTCGAAGTACCCACTCTTTCACTAAAATAAGCGAATATTTGACCCTATCTCAACCGAATGTCAATTAATGGGAGTATTATTGTATAAGTCTTAAGTCATGAAATTCGGGTTGATCCCTTAAGATTTACTCTTGGAAGGAAATGTGTTAGGTTGAGTGGGAAAAAGGTGAGGAATTGAGTCATGTACACTTCCTCGTGTGAATGATTGGTGGGCGTGAGTTTGGGTTTGTTTGGACTTGGGGTTTGAAATGTCACTCGTGTGGATTTAACAACTCCAGGGTCCTCTCTTTCTCTGGAGAGCAGTCTAATCCATCCTACTTGACAGTCCACAATCCATGGAGTGTAAGTGCACCGAGTCCCGGGTGACGCAAGTCTTCAGTTGACATACAAAGTATTGGAGAAAGTATAACAGTTCAACCAATACAGGAAGATTCAGAACAATTTACCATCCTCCTACAGTCGAACCTGAGGGTTTCCAGAAAAATAATAGACATACACAGAGAAATATATATTTTATTCAGGATTTAATGAATAATTAGCATTATAAATCATACCACAGATTTTTAGCTGCGAACCTCTCCTATCTCTTCTGGGTTAATTTAATTTAAAATACTCTCATTAATTGACATTCGGTATAATGCGTTATTACTTGCTCGAACTGGTTTGGCGTTCTAATTAGTGTGATTGTATCGGTGGTGTAGACCTCATGATCCACCCTGTAGAGTATTTCAAAGTTCCAGGACTATGAAATCCATATGCAGGCCGTTGGGAGAGGGATTTAGAAACGATGAACCGCAAGATACTTTTTTTCTTGGCACATGGACGTTGGCTTGGAGTTATTTTGATATGGTGGGAGTCCATTAGAGGGTTTACTGGGTTATAGGCTAGTTCACGAGTTAAGAATATCAAATCAGAGGAGACCAGAGTACGGAGGCACGCTTTCGCATTCAAAAATGGCTTTACTTCCTCAATAACAACGAACATGGGCACTGGAGAAAGAATTGACTTTCTCCAGCTTTCTCCATCAAACCACACTTTCACTATAATACTAGGCACTACAATTTTAAAACCTCCAGTAGAAATCATTAAACTTGACAGGACCGGGTGGAAAAATTTATAGCGGATTATTGCACCCTCAACCAGTTGGTGAAAGTGGCAACAGGTCGTCCATGGGTTTACTCTACTACACTATACCTTCCAATGCTATCGAAGAAATGAGATTACAATTTTGACACAATTTAAATGTCGCAATATTTTCACTAGAAGGTGATGTCAAATATCCCCATATTTTCTAGAGAGATCTTTCGTTTGACATAAGGATGGTAATTGAAGTTCATAAAAACTTTCAAAATCGTGACTTGAGTCATGTGAACCCGAAGGATCAAACCCCCCGACATAGTGAGTCGGCTGAGACAAAATGTACATATATTTCATCCATTATTTTACGAAATGCTTTGCATCATAACATACCTATCACCAAATACGAAAACAGTAAAATATCTTCCAGCGCAGAAACTGTATTAAAGTTTCCTTGATGGCCAATGAGAATACCCATGACTAAGTACAGTACTATTATTCACTGAAACAAACATTACGCTTGTTTTTTTAACCAGAGTACAACAAAGTTGTTACTCTCATTGTTCTTGATTTTTATTTATGAACTCACCTTGCAAATTCAATTTCCTTGTTTACTTACCTTGGTTTCTATTCTACAGGGTCACGCAAAACATTTAACCCTTCCTCCTCCTGCTTAATCAAGCGGATATTAGAGCTAACATTTGATGCGTCTAGGGGCGATGACGAGCGTTTAAAGTGACACTCAAGAGGTCGGATTTTTGAATGGTTTATGGTCTAAAATACCAATGCCAATGCTGTGTCTTGGTATATTTTTATGCAATTTTAAAAAAATAATTGGACCGGCTCGGGGAAAGTCTGGTTTTCACTAACGGCATGTCCGGCAGAATTAATCTGCGGTATTTCAGCTTGCTGTGATAATATTCTTTCTCCAAACCGGCAAAACAACATTTTTTAGCAAATATAGCAAAAAAAGATGGCATCAGCGGATTTTTCAAAAAATATTTAAGTCGATAAATCGCGCAAAAATCCATATTTTGAGTGACATGTTATGCCGAATTCTACTTATTATCGCTGGTCAACGCGGCGCCGCTCATCGGATTTTAAAGCGGATAAGCTCCCCAGGTCATCCACAACATTCTACAATATGCCTATTTTAGGTTTCGTCCGTCGCCTACACAATGAGCTGCTGGTTGACTGGACGTCAAAGGTTATGTGTGACCCTGTAGTGTCAGCTAGTTCCTTTTGCTTTAGTCTGCCAAAGGCATGAGTAAACAACTTTTCCATTATAAGGGAGAAGTGCCACGTCGACCGAAAACATCAAGGATTGCCTAGACACCCGACTTTAAAATGTCTACCTAATACAGCAAATCAAATTACTGTAGGTTTCTTTGTACTGACATTCCTATGTACCTTTGCACCTCCATGAATTAATCAAAATAGGGTCTCTGGTACTCTCTGGCAATAGCATAGCTTCTTTCCTGATAATTTTAATGCTTTCTATGAACTCAGAGTCCTGTATACTCAGACTTTGAACAAATTTTTGTTGACAGCATTTTACTTTCCTGATGAGGAATTGATCTGAAAATTTTGAGGTAGGAAACAGAAATTTATTTCAGAGATTAAATTGGCTCGAGAGTTATCTTCTCAATTGTAATTCAAACATACTTGAGAGTTAAATTTAAAATTCAATTCATCCTGAAAGTTGAGAAGAGGTTGAATAATATCTTATGTGGGATTTTGTATGCGGATCGTATTGTATAATTTATCTCCATCCTGTTAGACTTCGAATGAAAATGCTTGCCAATTCCAGTTAGATACACTTTGAAATTTAGAATTGACTTGACTTGTTTTGTGCCCACAACCACTTCACTTTACTTCTAAACAAGGCCAATGGAAGTGGGCTTAGGTTACTATGTACAACTAAAACCAGACTGTAGATTCTTTTGAAAAAACTACGTACTCCATTCCATAGAAGCAAAGGAGAAATACGAGATATCTACTCTAATCGGAGAAAGTGGAAGAGAAATATTCAGGATCGTATTCTACCGGGGTGTAGAAAACATATGTATCCTTTTTCTGTTACAGGCAGACCGATTCCTTTCGACAACAACGTTAAAAATATCCCATTAGATTAGGTGTCCGTAAAGAAATATTATCTATTTCTCCGTAATCCACGGTAGAAATACATTTTGAAGAAAGGACTCTACACAGTCATGATGGCAAACGGTAGGACTGCAGATTTATCTGCATTATTGATATGTTATAGCCCTTGACCTCCTGAGCAACTATTGTGGAAATTATACCCCGAAAACTCTAACCGTTAGAAATGTAGGGGCCAAATACACTTTGTGACGTCACTGAAATCCTTGACGTCTTCAGAAAGTTACATTTTGCATTTGTAGTGGCAAACTGTCGGACTTTTAGCGCAAAGTACCATTACTGGTTTGGTCAAGCTTTCGTATTGAATCATACTTCACAGGTATAATCGACTCACACGAGGCATTCAACTCTATAGAACCAAAACAATTGTCAACGTCTTTTTCATTAATCATGTCATTGACATTAAGAATGAACTTTCGTAGTTCGCACGGTATTTATAATATTCGGGAGATCTGAGACATATTCCTTACGTGACACGTTATGGGTTTCAATCTTATTCAGTTACCGAAAACTAGTTGGGTAAATTGTAACTTTGACTTTTAAAAATATTGGATTCTCATGTTCGCCCTTAACACTACCCTCACCCAACCCCAGAGGAAAGTCAATGGTAAATCAATAGAATTTATTGTAGTCTGCTGAATTGATTAGGTGTGAATCCCATGAAATAAAACAAACGGTTTTGGCCATGGAATTCGTTCCGTGTTCCTTTTTCGCGGTCTGGAGAACTTTAGGTTCTCCAGATCCACCCGGGCCGGGTAACGTTTGAGCTTCGGACGAAGAAAGTGTTATGGAAAACAGACCTGGAGCTGGAGAAAGTGACAAGGAGGAATTGGATTGCATTCCAGCATTTTCAGTGCCCAATTCTGATTCTCAAATACTGTACAGGGTGGTTCATAACAATTTATTCCATACTTTCTCTTAGCCAAACTTAATTGGCGCCATAAAAATCCACGATATAAAATACATTCATTAATTGGCATTCGCGCTACGGCATACGCATGCGTAGTTTGCGCAGAATGGATTAGTTATCAATTTGGCACCCCTAGTAGTAGGATAAAACTTGACTGAAGCATCGTGGAGCAGAATTGGAGGTAGAATGAAATTAACGCACGAAAGCTAGGGATATTCCTGTCTTTTCATCTGGTAACCAAACTGTTGTAATGGATGGGGGTACGAAGTTATGAACCACCCTATACTTTCACTCACCAAAACCTCTCTGTCCATTCTCACCTCCAACCATTACTCTCTTTAGAAAGAATGGAGAAGGACGAATGACTATTTCTTTTAATTCACTAACTCCTTGAAGTATCCATTTCATTTGGTGATCGTTGACGTTAATGTTTTTTCCGAGGCTGAAAAAATAAATGCAATTGGGCATGCCGATATTTTCGTAGGAGGTCGCCAGCAAAGGAAAAAAAATGAGTCTGCAAAAGAAATCTTTGTACAATTTTATGTACGCCTTGGACTACGGAAACCCATTCCTTGCTTCCGTTCACTTTTTCATCTACTCAAAACGTTTCCACTGCTCCAGAGTTCCTGTCTGACCGGAAACTAAAAATAAAACCGGAATCAATTTCCAGGATTTTCGAATGGAAATGTCGTCTTACAGGCCTTGTATTCACAATGCACGTCGTTACATCGTTTTGTGTGCACAATAGAATGAAAGATGCTTTGGTATTGTTTAAGGTCACCAGTTCTTTTATTCTATTTGTCCGCCCGCGCCTTCTGGACGAAATGTATTTGCTGAGTTTACACAGCGATTTAGTAAATGACGATCGTCTTGTTTAAGTTTTGTTTTCCGTTGACGTAAGGAATCCGTGTTGACCTTTAACTCCAAAGACTAGAATTCATTCTAAGATGCCATTACACAAGTGAACTTCTAAGAGAGTTCTCATGTGCGTGCTTATGTAAACTTATGCATTTCCGAGAACCACTAGTTGCTTCAATGATCTTCGCTCGAGTTGAGGTCTTATCCAATGCAAAATGTAGGTGGGTTGGGGTGGAACTCTTTCCTTTTATTTTTATGGGGAGACCGATTAAGAATGATGAGGTTTACAGTCAAAATCCAAAATCGTCACCATATTTTTCAGAATCTGTACTATAAACAGATATTTAAGTAAAATCTATAATTTCGATGTTTCAGTTCCAATCATCCCGGAGTTCCTCTACGATATTCGTCACAAGGAAGATGGGAAGCAATACGCTGATGCATTAGCGGAGGAATGGGCAGCGACATCTATGGCCCCAGAGACTGC
>JAQGCA010000803.1:0-22645 GCA_034698945.1 Protaphorura quadriocellata
GTCCCATGTCTCCTACAGAGACTGACCCACCCGGTTGGGCCGAGAGGCCAAACAACAAACAACGTGGAGTTGCCCTGGTCACACCTTCCAAGCTCTCAACAAATAAAATTCATTTGATTGTGGTTCCTATGTCATTTGTTGTAGAATTATTTTGGTCTACCCTGTAAGTACGGTGATGTCTGAGTACACTATTTATTTATAGGCCGTCAAGTCTCCTGTTAGTGTGGATGAATTGCGATTGGTAGTACTACGAGGAGAAAGCAGTGAAAGGAGAGAAAGCATGGAGCCCACAACGTAAACCGAATGAATGGAGTCGCTTCGACAGTAGTTCTCTTCTCCTTGGTTCCTTTTCCTTTAGAATGGCTTTTTATGGTGTCTGCAAACGAACATCTTTGTATTCTTTCATGCGATTATCTTCTTTTTTCCTTCTTTGGCTTGGTTTCCGTAGGTATGGAGTGAAAAAACGAAGGATTTTTTAAAAGATACACTAGTGCGAGGTGCGAGTGCTAGTATTCGGAGCCTTGGGGAAAAACCCACGTCTTGCCATGCCATCCAATGCAACCGTATTTCTAACTCTAACTGCAAAATGGAAAGTGAATTGAACCTCGTAAGTTGTACGTCGTACCACTAGCAAGTCCTTTCTTAAAATAACTAATTTGTGATCTTCTTTCATAGACCTAGGAATGAAAACATATAGTGTTTGATTTTTTTATGTCCCTCAGATTTTCTAAGGCACTCGCACTCCAAGTGGATTTCCTTTTATTTAAGACTGTGGCTTAGGCATCCTGTGTATATGAAAAGAAATAGTAGTTAACGGTCACAACAGCGAGTTAAATTTATGTTGGACGATGCGACTCTACTAAAACAGGACGAGGTTAAATGTCAAATAAATTCTACGTGGGCTTAGTCAATTGATAGAAACGCAAGCGGTACTGAAATTAAAAGCATAGGTTTAACTTTGAATTCACAAATACTAGTCGTAGTAAAATTAGGCCAAGTGCAAGTACATGACCTAAATTCCGCAGAGCGATACACACAACAGGTTATGGCTAGATTTTTAAGTGACGATTTTCTGGATAGGTCTAAAAAAATCAAGGCCCGTAGATATCGAGTTATAATGACATAAAAAATGAGCGGTAAGTGCCAAGTACTTCTGGAACTGATATGTCGGCTGTACTTGGTGTGCTTCTCTGGAAATACACTGTACTTGTAAGGTTTAAATAAAAAATCACCTTGGGTAGAAGTAGAACCGTAAACATCAATATTTTCAAAGACTGGGTGCGTGAGGAATCAGTATGGCGGCGTCAGTATACCTTGAGAAACCACCCTTTGAGATTTACGTCAGACAAAAATATTGTATTCATTGGAGAAAGTAAATACTTTGTAAGACCATTTGGACTGGAGCCGTGAGTTCATTTGAAATTTGAACTATTATACTTTCTTTGAAGGAAATAAGAGCTGAAAATTTCACTCTATTGTCAGTCATTATTGGACGTCACTCACCGGCCAAATGGATGCCTGGGAGAAGAATGAGAAGAACGCCAATGGCGTGGAGAAGACTAATGGCACTCATCCTCGAGGACTCGAACTGGAACCCAGAGTACTGCAAGTAAACCCGCTCTTCATTTCCACTTCTTGCTACGAGGAGAATATGAAGTGCTGGGCATTAAGGAAACGGAACCGGAGCGTCTGTCTGAAAAAAATCAAATGCAAAAAAAGAACTATGTAGAAGAATTGTACAATAAGAATTCTGGAGGGTGGTTCATAACTCAAAACCAGGAATTGCTTGAGTACAAGTGAAGTTCTGCCAAATCTCTACACGTGGAATTTCATTTTCCAAAATGTCAATTAGTTTTGAGTTCGACACGTTCGTGCTTGAGCAAAAATATGGATTCTGCATGAATTCTCTATAGAATGCGAATAAATTACATTTGTTTTGACAAAAATGAACATTCGACCTTCGAGAGAGCAATACTTTTTGACCACCCTGTACCATACTACATATACTTGGCAAGGTTTAAAGGAATAGAGATGGCTAAGCTGGTATTAGTCTTGTTATTACACTTCAACAACGCAATGCCAGCCATTTCTTTGAATCGCGGGCGGAAGTGGAAGAAGATGAGGACGAGCATTTCAGCGAAACGACTGACTGCCTGCTCGAAGAATATTCAAGCACTTAAGACGATTCTTTCATTTCGTTTCTGATTTCAAATTAGGTCGTGTCGGAGTGTAGCTTAGAAGTTGAAATCCTGGGCTTTCTTTGAAACCTGATTCTTTCCACAGGGTGGTGTTGGTCCCGTTTAGTTCAAATCATACCGGTAAGTGAAAATAAGAAAAATATGGACGTGAATATTAAGTTACCTTGAAAAGACATTTGTTCCTTGACAATTGACCTCTTTGTGAGAAAGTCATTGCTTAAAAAAGGTTGGCAATTTATCCAAATGCCCTAATTCAAAATATGGAACGTATTCTCCGCCTACGTATTCCTCCAAAGTAGCAGAATCATATTAACAAGTTTACGAGACAGAAATGTGTCACATGCAATCTGCGTTTGATTCTGAGTAGTGAATTTCAGCTTCTTATTTTTCTTCGCTATCGGTCAGAGAAAAAAGCTTAGAGAATCTTAAATTTTGATCAGCCTTCTACGCTGTTATTCGTCTAATCCTTACAATTAAACATAGAGTCGAAGTCGAATGTGAAGGAATATAACAAATAAAAATCGTGTTAGCCTTTTCTTCACAGTATTCTACTTAGAATTACATTATTCTTTCTCCAGAAACTCCACACGTACTTTTACTCAGAATCAGTCAACTTTAAAAAAATTCCTCATTAAGTTAGTATAGTAGACGAAGTGAAAGACATTCCAACCCGTAATTGCGATACTTTCCAGTCCTTTCGCTTTTAGAAAAAGTCAGGAAAAAATTCAAAGTAGCCAAGATAGGTACCTTTTAACGGAGGTAATAAAAATATTATCATATTTCTGCATTCTGCAATGCAAATATATTTCCGGGGCAAGAGTAGTAGAAATAGGAATTGAGGTCAATGTAGAGACTTACAAGGAAAATACATTTCATGCGAATTTCACATTAGTTCCAAAATGTTCACGGCTTGCGACCTGGTCACAATTATGAAGGATTTAATGGCAGGTAAAAATATTTTCTGCCTGCTCATTACGATTACTAGTGAGCGGTACGGACATGTTCAAATTAATCCGGGTTCTTCCCAGGTAATTTTGATGGGTCAGCCGAAATTTCACACGTTGTGGATTTTTGTTTTGTTTTCTGAGACTGATAAGCAAATTAGGTGACTTTCTACCTGCAATTACCTCTTCCTGTGCAGATCAGTAACCTGAGTGTTAGATTTAATTTGGATTTTGCGTTAAAAGCCGTTTCCTTGTCACAAAATACATGGACCTACTTCTATTACGTAACATTTAGATTGAGTGAAAGTCAAGTGGCACTATTAAGGGGGAACTCTACAACATTTAATCAACTAACACGTCCCGCCGACTCTAATCAATCAAGACTCTGGCGACATTTTCCCTCACTTTTTCTTTCTTCTTATGCTCCACTCTCACATATATTATTATAGACAGAACCGAGTCAGAATAGTTTCGGGACTGACTAAGTTTCTAATGCCTTACGTCTTACAAGTGGAGAAATGAGCAGGACAGAAGTCTTCAGTCCTAACTTTTCTTTCACGTCACTTTTTAGAAATGAGTAGGTTTTGAAGTGGATAGTAAAGTATTTCTCATTTACATTTTCCGTGCATATCTTCATCAATGCCAAGCATTTACTCATTAATTCTGCGCAGACTCATTGTCCTACTTGCCTTGGCTTGACAGCTGGGAGTTTCGAATTAAGAGCCAATTTTCTCCGAAAACTTCAATAATTGGAACATCACAATCCCAGCATGCAATTCGATAGAACCCCTCCGGAACATTTCTAATTGCAAATGACGAATTACTTATATCTCATAAATCTCCGACTCGAAATATACATGTCTGGTCACAACCACCGTTTAAGAACGCGTTAAGTTTTGTATTCTCGCGGTTAGAATTACGAGGGCTGTCCCAAAAGTAGAGTGGCACACCAGTAACTTTAATATAATTGGCACTTACCGTAAAATGTGTTTAAAACGCAAGCTATACTTTTAATAATACACACCTAAGATCGAAAAAACACGGACCGACTGACTGGAGGTCATTCTTCCGTCAGGACATTTTTCATAGCAGTGGTCAACCAATTTTCATCATATAGAAAATGATGGGGGTTAAAAACCTATATTATTATGATTATAGAGACCTCTTGGTATATTATGGCGTCCCTTCCATAAAGCATTGAAATTTTACGCCCTTGGATTTATTCAATGATAGTGGTTCATTGATCTCTACATTTGCAGGCCTCTCCTATCTGAAATAACAGGAACTGCATGGAATTGTGCAAGCCAGAGCACTCATAAAAATTTATAGGTATATTGTGGGCGGATTATAATTTATATAGTCTAAGTAACGATAATCCCCATATGACAAAGTGGGTATCCATTCCATACAGTAATATGATGGATGGAATTGTAACAAAGTTTTTTGATATTGTAAGTAATGTTGCGTAAGCGATCACTTGATCGTAATAATGGTAGCGCTCGCAAGAAATAGTGTGTTGGCGGGATATAGTATTGATATTCCAAAGTTTGCAGTATGGTAGGTAAGAGAATGGTACACAAATGGTAGTACAATCTTTTCAATACAACGCTTGAAAAAAATGTTGCCAGAAATCCCATTGTCCTTGGGCTTAAATTATCTATGAATTTAGAAGATGCAGGGGTGAATTTCTATTTGCTGGAAGTGATTAAAATTAATTCTGTCACTTCCAAAGGTGAAATTACTCATTATGTAGTGGCACGTGTACATGTGCAGCAACTTATAAATCAACTTTTACTACTTTCCTTTAATCATTCAGAGTTAACTCAAAAAGTTTTGTCTTTTTAAACAAACACTTTAAAACTCGTTCAGACAAATTAATTCGTTTTCTTGGATCAAAGTTAGTTCAACGACGTGTAATGGTTTTGATTATAATTTCCGAGCTTCAACTTCATACTCTAAGAATTAGGAAGTACAGAGGCAAATTCAATTGAAGATTATCAAAGGCTTGGTAAAAAAAATTCGATGTTTGGATTAGTCGTTGCAGTTTGTTTTTTGTATCTTTAAAAACGTTATACAATGGTACAAACAACCCGTTATTGAGAGTTCGATCACTCAGGTGGACATGGTGTGTACGATTTCGTGTTTTCAATAGGCTTTCCTTCACTAGGTTTTATCACTACTACAAGGCGTGCCCTGCTTCCTGTGCCAAATGAAAAAACTACGAGGCCATCCAAGTTAATAATGGGTTAGTTCTTCACCCTCATTCACTCGAGTATTTTCTACGTGCGAGAGTAGAGTTTAGTTTAAAACGTCTTATCAAGAAATAATCGTGCAATTCTCGAGAATTTTTTTTTGCAAAACTGTCAAAAAGAAATCTTTGTAAAAAATATTGTAGAGGATTTGAAGTAGGTAGTAGGTTCTCTATCATCTCTTTTTGGAAGATAAAAGAAGTGGATTCGTAGCATATGTAGGTTTTTTTGGGGCGGGGTGGCGGATACAGATCTTGCTGAGTTGGTTCTTCTGGGAAAGCAATGAAATGGAAAGTGACGGGTGAGGTGTGAGGTGAAAGAAGAGCGAGAGAAAGGCAAAAAAAAGAGAAAAGCAGTCGTCGTCTTAGTAGTAAGTCCGTGGCAGTACGTAACAGAAAATGAGTGCTTTATGAGGCTCGTAAGTTGAAGAAGAAGGAAAAGGAGTTATGAAGAGAAGGTGACCCATGAACTAGGGAAAATCATAAATTTCGACTCCTAAGAAAAGGAACGTCTCCACACCCCGATCACTTCGTCCAAAGAAGTTTAAAGGTGACGGGACTTATTCTTGGGGAGGAAGGAAGAGAATTCTAGCCAGCCACGACTACGACTACGAATTCAGACAAGACTTCACAGATTGAAAGTGAATGTGAGTTGGTTGGCTGAGTCTACGACCTATTGTCATTCTCACAAGGGCCGAATCCTTGTCTACTTTTTCTCAATCGTCGGATTTTGATTCAGGAAGCCAGTGAGGCTCAATGTAGTGAGTTCTGAGCTTTAATTCATGGTTCTGGGTTCAATTCCTGGCAGGCTTGCTTCCCATTTCATGGGTGTGCGCATGGTACTCAGAGATTTTGGTTTAATTATCTGCACCTCCAGAGTAACTTCTTTGGAGAACATTAATCTTGAATATTTCAACCAGCCAAGAATTCATGGGCTGATAAAAAGAGAATTTATGATTTCAAAGACCGGTTTCGAAAAAGCTAAGGAATATAAACCAGAACCTTGGTTACGTCATTCAGCATCATTTGAAAATTCAATTAAGTTCGGGGCTTGTGATTAATATATCTTCTATTAACTCATTATTTGTTACTTTAAGAAATAATTAAGACTAATTGGTGAAAACAATTCGGAACGGTAATTATATTATAATGTCTCCGAGAGAAGAAGAACATTAGGTTGAAAAGTTAATTCTGTGAAATTGTTGACTTCGTTTCTGGTTAAAGAAAACTTAACTCGAATCTTATCATTTAGTTAAATTTGTATAATCGTATTAGTTGGAAATAACCACTACCAAGCACTTGGCCGTTCTTTGTAAGAGATGTCCATTTCGCTAAAGGAACGTCTTACTTTTGTAGGAAATTGCAAGTATGTGGAGAAAAGCTCAAAGTGGTAATCGAAACCTTGTCACCCCAAAGGATACAACTTCCCTGTCCAAAATAGGTGAAAGGAAGAACAATCTCTACCATAAGTATATAGAAATACACTGACTCTATTTTATACGGTAATTCTCTTCAAAGAACCACCGTCATGAGACACATATCGCGCACGGAGTTTAAATTAGGACGTCAAATAAAGAAGGACGCCTACAGTAAGACCACCTCGCCATTAAGCATATTCTGGATCGCTTGGACTATATTTTAACACAATTATAATTGGCTTCAAATGACTGAAAGAATCAGGTGTATTGTTTATTTTATCCACGAGATCAATAAATTGAAAGCAAGGACTAAGTATCATTTTTAAGTCGGTTATTCCAATTAGTTTTCCTAATTATATTAATAATACTTATTAGTGCAACGAGCTCTATTAGTAGCCCGGGCTTCCTCTCTTTCAAGAAGGTTCAGACTTCAAAGACTTTCCTCATTTTCTAGACCAGGATAAGTGGAGAAAGCTGGAGAAAGTCTTATCTTATATGAGAACAACGCAACGCTTTACATTAGAGCCCGCCACTATTAAAATCTTATGAAATTTATCAGTTTGGAAAACTACCTTGTGAGTACGAGTGCCGAAGTAGTAAGGCGGAACATGGAGACGATGGTCTTGGATGCCTTGGTCGGAATGCCCGGGAATTTCGGGAAGCAGAACCACCACCAATGCAATGTGGTGGGTGTCCTCGGTTGGTCCCACACTGATTTATTCCCAGTTTCCGCTTCCCCGCCAAAATATTACCACAGTGAACACACTGAACAGTGAAGTCGAAGTGGAGTCAGGGAGCATAAAAATGGGAATAGACTCCCATCAAAGAAAAGCATTTCGGAAAGAGGGGTCCTCGTTTTCTAAACCAGAATATTGAAATATTCCTGGCACCAGTGCACGGCACTGCACTCCCATACGAGACTGACTCGGTCTGATTGGATTTTTCCCCTAAAATTTAATAAAGTTGAAAGGACTACCATGCCGCACAGAACGGCGCACGGAACTGATTAATTCGAGTTGGACAGAGAGGAATCGCCAGAGTTTTCCACAGTAATACTAAGCTGTTCTTCCTTAAAGCGTTTTCTTTTTCAAAGCGTTCCACATTCTTATTAGAAAGCTACAAAATCTCGACTGTACCGCATTGCTAAGTAATGACATCCATAATCGTATGAGGTAAAATTCTCGAGACCTTTTAACTTAAAGAACCGAATGCCGATGATGAAAACCTTTCATACCAAATACCAATAGAGAAATTGATACGTCATATTTTAATGACTGTTTGTTGGTGTCTCATCACTCACTCAAATTCAGCCAATTTTGACATCACAAATGCTTGAGTGAACACTCCGAAGTGTGTTTGGAATGTAAAACATTCAATGAGTGTCTGCATGCATGATGATCTGCAAAGGAGGGGGCACAGACCTAATGGGAATAGGTACGCCGTTCAAAGTTGGGTTTTTTAGTTGTAGTCAGTCCTATCCTGAACAACTTCACGCAAAAGTCTGACACTTTGGCCGCTAGAAATACACAGTGAGCATGTAAAGTGAATGCAAGTGGAAGTGAAAGTGAAAGTGAAAGTCACTTGCTTTCACCTTACATGCCCACTGTGTATTTCTAGCAGCCAAACGGTTAGACTTTTTGGGATAGAACCTTCACAAAAGTTGTCAAGATGCTACTGACTACAACATAAAAATCCCAGCAATTCACAACGGTGTACATTTTCCGATAAGGTTGTGCCTCCTCCTTTGTACCCGGCACTAATTTGCAAGTCGACCTGCAATTCCCAGAGATATGATGTTGAGTTTCCATGTGACGTTCATTGTAGGGTTTATTGAAGAATATTTGCAAAACTGCCACGTGGAATCGGCGCTTAATAAAAATGAATTAATGTCACATTCCAGAGCTAAGGGTGTCTTGATCAAAAATTCGGAATGTCCTGGGTAAACTCAGCTACTCTGTTTAACGGATTTCCTGGCAAAGTGCTCGAGTGCCTTGAATTGATTTATCAATTTTCCTTTGATAACATCGTCTACTGAGGAAATGTTCACCTTCGAAAGCAATTTCAATTCATGGGAACCGAAACAGGAACGAACGGGAAGCGAAGTCGAAAGATGAGAATTTGGAAAGGGCAATGTCCCCACTCGAATGGATACCATGGCCTGGAATTTGGGAGTTCCATACCCAGTTCTGAATTAAAAACAGCGTCACCGTGCAGCGTAGCGTAGTAGTGTAGCCATAGATTCAGATTCTAAGTTAGTTTCGAAGGCACGTTCCATACGTTCTCAAGTAGTTTAAGGAACAGTACAACCAATACTAACTGACAAGGTTTTAGAACAAACGGGCGTTCACTTCACCGGAGGGAAATTGTGTATGGTGATGAAAATGGATCCAGAGCTCTTGTTCCAAAAGCTCGGTTAACTTAAGTGCACCATTTGACTTGCTCCTATTTAATTACTAAATCCTCACCCGGACCAAGACCTGGAATACAACCCGGGTTTTCTCTGTGACTTTGGCTTCAACTATTTCACGTAGTACAAGGTGGTGCGTCACAGACTTTTGTAACTAACTCTCTGACTTTCACCTACTTTCTAGTTTTGTGAATTTAATTGATCCAGAATTATTTCTACACATTTGGCAAAAATTTTAATAATAAACTTCAATTAAAATTTCTACAAAAATTTCTAAATCATATTTGTTGTGAACCCCTACGTTCACAAATTAATTCGCTGAATTGACGGAGGAGTAACAGTTATGAACCACCCTGTAATACACGGACCGTAAACATTTTAGAAGGTATTATGTAATATATGCATGGAGTCGAAGGCCTGTATATCAAACACATATTTGTAGCTCCATTTCACAAAACTGAGCCATATTTTACGAGCTCTGCAGCACATGAAACCGTTTGGCAAAAGGAAACAGTTACCCGTAATCACACCTAATTGTGCGGCATTATAAATTTAAATATACATAGGCGTTGGTGCTACTGGACAAGTTTATGTGTAAAATAATAAACGCCATGCCAAATATGCCATGACTATTCACAAGTTTGTCTTCTCCGAGGCGTAGGAGAAAACAAAGGCAATTTTTTTTTGTCCGTGCTTCCCGTTCTTGGAGAATTCAAATATTTTAAATTCTCTACCTCGTCTAGCGCCCCATTACTGAATATGAAAGGAATTTTTGTATGATGTTTCTGTACGCTTGTATTTTGTACGTCCATTATTTTTACTCCTTCTCCGGGTCCTTAAACATTTTCATATTTTCCTTGTTGGCCTGACGACTTGATATCGGCTATAGGTGACATTTCTCAAGAGAAGTTACACCTAAAGGCCCCATTTGGCCCATATAATGAACCATAATCTGAGAGGACCAAGTACCATGCTGACATCCGGCCGTACAAGGAATTGGGAAGTAGGAAGTCAACGCAATTAATGAACGTGCCAACGTACTATGTGCGAATGCATATAATATTGGCACGACATGTAGGAGACGAACACAGCTGTGCAAATACAGGGTGTCCCAGAGAAAGCGCATAGTTGTTTGATGATATTTTGGCATAGTTACGAAAATTTACATTACAGGCAATGAGAGAAAACCGCCCAACAACAAAAAATACCCAAACATCTATACGCTTTCTCCGGGACACCCTGTACACAACTGTAAATTAAAATATATATTACTGTTGTGCTTAATTTTTCCTTTCCGTCCACGCCGTCATTAGTTTGACAATCTGATCTGGCAAGAAAATGTTGTTTGATGTATGAGAAAACATAAATAAAGGGAGAATGGAAAGAATTGATTCTTTGTCAGTGTGATTCGTTGTGGTTATGTGTATTTCGGTGTACAAAATTAGAATCGGAAACAGTGCCCAAGTCTTGTCATGAGAAACCCGGAAACCATTTTCAGTAAATGTACGAGTTTCCCTCACAAAACCTAAGAAATATTGAGCATTAACTTACCAGGAGAAAGAAGAGAGAGATGAAACCAGAAATGTTTCAATCCAAACTTACTGTGCAATAGCTAGTACTTACTCCAACTCAAGTCCATTCATCCATGTACTCATGTTACAGGCAACAAGTCAGTCAAAGTTTATCTGTGACCGTGTTCATTTTGGTCCTAACCGGGGTCAGACAATTTTCCCGCACATATGATCTTATGATCTGTGATTTTCTCGAAGGGTTAGAAAATATTACAAAAACTTGGAAGAAATTTCATAGGTCAAACATAGATTTTTGAATGTTGAAGAAAATAAGGCTTAAAACGGTTGGGCGACAGCTTAATTTGCTGTACTAGTTATCCCTCGTACGTATCTCAACCCAAATAATTTTTTGGTCATAGAACATCCTCCTGACTTGATCCCGCGTACTAAAATAGCCCTAATACAATTCAATTCAATTCAATTCAAATTTATTCAACGCAAGCAAAACCCTTAACTAGAATTACATTGGAGCTCAATATAGAGTAGGTTACGTATATTTGTTGACTACAGAGTCAATACATAAGAGGTCACAAGAATTAACTAATTGAAAATTTCTTGAAAACCATAAATTGCATCCAGATAGCATCTGCCAAGTGTTTTAATTAATTATTTATTTATTTATTGACAAAGGCAACGCCCTCCTCCGAGGTCATTGAGATTGAGATATGGACGACGAACTGTACATCTCTGACGCCAGTTGCTAAAATATAACCGACTTTCGAACATACACCTTAATTCCCCAATTCGGCATATTGCCTGGAACATTAGAGAAAAAGTTCAACAGTTAAGGGCAAAATTTGGGGACCCAGTAACCACTGAAACAGATGGAAACCCCAAAACTCCTGGTCTGTTGCAAAAAGACAAGGGACAACTTGAAGTGGCGTCGTTGCATGTGTATTCCCATTCGCAATGGACTTCAAAGTCAAAGAGAAACTTTTGGCCGGGCTATGGTTTTATCCAAAGTCAATCTTCTTATAACTATAACTTAGCAGTTGAGTAACGCTAATGCTTGAGCTTGTGCTTGGGTTTTCCCTCTGTGCCTTGGGACTAAGTTTCCCGATAAATGTCCGATCCGTTTAACCGTTTTACTGATAAAAACCGGTCGTGCTAGAGTAGAATCTAGGAGGAAAGGATGAAAACTCTTAAAACTTTAACAGTCGCCTTTCTCAACTTTTAGGCAGAAATAGGGCGAGAAAAAATTATGGGAAAACAGTGGCGTCCAGGGGAAGTTTCAGGAATTCTATAAATTACCTAGTTTTAGATTTCAATATTTACGCGTCCCGTCGTGTTGACCCAATTAGTACAGCATTTAAGATGAGCTGTGTGTTAACTTTCCAACGAATTGCTACAACTTGTCCGAGTCCTTCGCGCACTGCTCTACGACAAATTAACAATATGCACATTGGGTATAGAGATTCAGCGTACAATAAAGTTAAAGTTAAAAGTTAATGCTCAGTTTAGTCATTTTAACCTGTCCGGTCAAATTCGGGATTTATCTGTTGTATAAATTCTTGGCTCAACTGTCTGAATTGACATCAACGAGGTAACCCTTCTCTAGAGAAGTAAATCTAGAGGCTCCATCGACCGTAATAATTAAGCCAATATCTCTAAGAATCAATGTTTACGTTCTGCCAATTCCCGTGAAATCTGCGCCAATTGTTTCACTCACAAATATTCATAAACAACCACGGGTTTTTCTAAAGACTTTACAATTGTAAAACTCATGTGCAACTTCAGCAAAAGGCAAATTCTTGTTGTGGTAACTCGTGAGTAAATAACACATTCCATGATCTCCAATGTACCAGAAATCCTCCCTCGCAAATATTATTCTTCCATTTGGACCTGAAGTCCTACGTACTTTACTTTATCATAATGGTAGAGTGAACGTAGGAAAGCTACTGCTATGTTACACGGAGGTTCATAACTTATCATCTGAACTTGGTGGGTAGCCACAATAAAGTGAGATATACAATTTGTAGTGAGTGTTATCTAAAATTTAGTAAGGTGGCTCGTTTCAACCCGTCTCATTGTTATGGGTACAGGGATTTAATCAATTTAAATCATTTTGCTTCACCATTTTCATGTACCTTGCCCTCGAACAAAATTTGTATTATGGATTCCTCATACACATACCATTTGCACATAAAAATCATCGCGGATGGATCACACAAATTCTTATGGACCACCCTCCAGCAGAGTAATGGCCGGGGCAAACTCTTCAACACTTCAACCGTTTTAATTTTCACTTTCCAATTCAATCAAGCTCCAGCAGTGAAGTTGCATGGAGAAATCATGTTACGCCATGCGTTCCGTTGATATTTTCCCTGAACCAAAACTATTTACGTACATCTCATTCGGTCAGACTTTCTCCTGGGGAAAGTTGGGAAGGCATTCCATTGCATTGAAACAAGTTTCATCCGGGTTTCATTCCCCAAACTCACCACACTATTCAATCACCGGGCTAACAAATTTCTCAACTTTACTACTGTGCTCATTGAGACTGCCTGGTTCTGACAGAGCGTGGGCTCCAAAAAAGTTGCGTTTGAGTGCAGTCTACGTGCAGGGTCATGGAAAAAGTATACTAATTTTCTTTTTATGGTTTGCTATTAATCATAATGCCTGATTGGAGATGCATTTATATGTATGTTGGTATCCCATGCAATGATTCTAACATGGTTATATTTCGCGCACACTTTTTAGCTATTAAATGCTTAAACAAGCTTAGGTTGAACCTGAGTGATAGGGCATGACTTGGGACTCCGGAATATTTACGGAAAGTGGAATTGCACCACCCTTCGCATGGCACGTACGTAAACGCAAAGATCTAATTAGTTTTCAAATGATGTGACTCCGTGTTGACACGAGCGACATTTTTTTGGTTCAGATCCTAACATATTAGATGGAATTGGTTGGATAGAATGGAAATGATTTTCTTTTAGACCAAATTCACATTTTTTTTTCGGTTTCTTGGCAATAGGACTGTGCGTGTATTTCTGTGTGCCAATCCGAAGGCAAAGGCAAGGCACGCGAATCCTGTACATAACTCACAAGGAACACCTTTGACATGTAAATGTTAAAGGATTGATCATTTCAAGTGCCCTGGACACAAAAATTTCATTGACACTTTTAATTATTTACTTATTCTGCTTCACTAGCTATGCATTGACACTTTACAGACGGTTTCATAAGAATGTAATAGTTAAAAATTCTCAGTGAACTATAATATTAATATTTAGACCTATCTGTCCTATTTGTACTCCAGACACTTAATTTTACATGAACAGTGCTTTCCTTGTTAACCAAAGCCGACTATGGGTTTTTGCCTGAAGAGTGTCTTTGACACTTTCCCCAGACTAAGATGACTTATGGTGGGACAATGAGCTCTTAGTACAAAAGGACTGTGAAGGAGTAAAAGCAGAAAGTGGAATACTTGGGCTCTCCATGTCATCCTTAAGAAATAAAGTGCAGGGAGGGCTGCTCTAAGGCACAATAATCCGTCTGGGTAAATACATAATAGGATCCGGAGCCATAAGCCTCATAGGCTTGGCACATCCACTTTTTCCTCTGTAATTAATTTTTGTGGGAATTTGAGTTCAGAGTTTTTAGGATTCTGTCCAGATGAGAGAGTTTCTTATTTGTTGAGTTAATTTTAGTTGGTTCAAGACCCAAGGCTGCTCGGGGCTTAGAGTAGAAAAGGTGTGATGCCTTTGATACCCTTCTATTGTATTATCAAAGTAAGGAAAGACCTTACCAGTTTGGGGTCTAGGGCTTGCCGTTCGTAATATCTAGTGGTGAGCAGAGCAGCAAAGATATTTGTTAGATTCAAATTGTTGAACTGGAAATGAAACTGAATATAACCAAGTTTGAAACTGGAAACTGGAAATACAACTGAATAAAACCAAGCTCAAAACTGGAAACTGGAATCTGGTCTGCATTCAATTAAACATCAGAGCACATGCATTTTTTTAGCTGTTCCAAAATATGACAGGGCTACGTTGGTACTACTTCCGGTGCTTCAAGTTAACCCACTCTGTGTTTATCAACACGAAGGGCACAGGAATAATTTGACCGTACAAAATTAATGGCGAAAGGAAGTTAGCATCTTGCTACAAGACTATTTGGCCCAAATAGTACTTCCCAAGTGGTAAGTTTTCTCATATGCATACCGAGGGAACAGGTTCTACTGTTACGACGAATTTCACCTACAATGAAAATATTCGAATGGGAAATTCAAATTATTCTAAGGTTTTAAAAATTCGTCAATCCTAAAGCCTTAATGAGAAAAATTGTAATTAGTAGGATTTTTGAAAGGAGTGATCGGAGGACATTTTCAAGAAATTTGTTTTATTCACTAGCTTTCAGAAATAACTATTGAATTGGGAAATAAAAGTTGGGGTTTCTTATTGAAAAGTATATCAAAGGATAAACTTACGCTCTCTTTTCAAAACTGCGGATTATTGAGAATCTCCTCATTAGTAAAAAGTTAACACTAGTACTGGTATCCACAAAAGGAGAGATGATATAACGGTATCGCGCGCCCTAGGCAAGACTACTCCTCCACTATTATCAGTCAGAGTGCATTCCGATGGTTGTCTAAATAAAGACGTTTTAAGTGCTCTTTCACCCATAGAAATGTAACTGTATATGGTGCAGATACAAGTCAGAATTTCTAGCTTATAAATATTCAAAGTCAAAATACTGCCTGCCTGTCAGGTTAGATTAACTCCGATTTATATTCATGTCAGTATTTAGATGCGCTTTCAATTATTAGAATGTATTCTCCTTGTGTGCAAATAAAGTGTGCATTACAAAAAAAGAACTGGGAATGGGCAAACTACTAGCAGAAAGTATAAGCAATCATGCCGCTTCCAAATGTTACACACAGTTCAGATTCTTCAGATTCTGGAATACTGTAGTCAGAAATAACATTTTTGTGCTTCCCTTAAACTCAGAAAAGGTCAATTCTATCAGTTGATTTAAAATATAACTTGAAGGATCAATTGCAACGTCTTAATTGTTGACAAATTGTGTCACGGAATGTTTATTTTACAGAGGTTCGTGCGTATTCCAAGATTCAGTCTTAACCTAATTGACTGGCATTTATAGTGCATCTTCATGTCATTCCACTGTCCCAAGGTATTACAGGTTACATTTGAAGCTACTTTAGACTAGCAAGTTGAATCACTTGGAAATGTTACCATAATATCAGGGTACCTTCCCTAAGCCAAATCAAAACTTGGTGAGCCAACATCGTACTAAAGAAATATGAATATTGTTGTATTGAAGTTTTAATATGTATCTATTGTCTATTCTTTAATTATATAATTCAGGTGGTACCTTTAATACGAAACTAAATTCGACCTCTAGGATTTGATAACGATTCCTTTCACTCAAAACTTTCATCGTGAGAAAAATTCTATCAAATACCAAAAGTTTTTCCTTTCCATACCGAAGTTGCAATATTTACAAGGCAGTTCATAAATTTCACTACCCAGCGGCCCAAGGCTATGGGGTCGCAGACATTTTTTTTTAAATGTATGTATATACTCATTAATTCAACTTCCGGGTCAGTTTGGAATTTTATTGACTCGCGCCGATAAAGCGGCCAATATTCATTGTATCTCAGGAAGCAAGAGAACATTACGCCATTGGAAAGGTCTGTCAAACCCGAACCTAGCAGTAAAAATTTACAATGACAAGTTTGAGCACGGTGCCCGGTGAAAGGTTTTGGACTACCGTGTAAGTGCGTGCAGCATTATTTATGCTTCTGGATCAATTGGTTAAATGTGAGTGTGAATGGGAAAGTCCCAGTGCTACTTGGTTTTCCCTCCTCCTGAGATTAAATTGTTCTCCATTGAAGCAAAAAAAAAGAAAAAATATCTTGGAACAATGAACAATTCCCAACGGTAAATTGGGAACTCCACTCACTTTCAACCCATCTACCCTGAAACTTGAAAGTCTGGATCCCATTCTCACTCCCAAAATTAGAAAAAGGTCGACAGCCCGTTTTCCTTTTCCTTCGTTACAATTCCTTCCGTCAAATTATAATAAGAAATACCTTCAATTCATTCGACTGCATACATACAACTACAACTACACACACTCACCTTCTTCCTGGAAGAAATGGGGAGATCAAGTAAGGCAAAAAAAGGAAAGAAAACTTCAAAGGAGAAAAATCGTCTTGTCCTTTGGTTCCATTGTATAGGGTGGTCCATAATATTTACCCATCCCGCACTCCCCGAACTAAACATTTAGATACTTTGGAGGAAGTCAGATATTAATTTTTGTAGTGAAACATGGATTGGTGCTCAAAAAACTGTAAAGATAGTGCGATGTCGGTCATGTGTTAATTTAATTGTACATTTTTGTGCGATTTCTATAACCAATGGACCAAAGGATTCAAATTTTAACCGTCTAAAAGTGTGTCAGTTTTTGGGAAAACACTGAGGAGTAAAGGGTTAGCGAAAATAGCGATGAACCACCCTACACCGTAACGTACAATCTAAAATAAAATGTCCGCCCTGGTAATATGTAAGGGGTGGCGTGGCCTGAAAATGACTTCACATTTGACTGGAGCCCATCCTTGTCTTCAAGTGAAAGGAAGCTTTCTTTACAATGTACGTACATTTATAGTTTGGTCTGGTTTCCGACATCTGTCCCGCCCACACTTTTACTTTTATTTTCAATAATGAACTACATACACTCAAGGAGGTCAGGTTGAAAAAAATGCTCAATCAGTTAGAAACCGTGTAGAAGATTACGTTGTTTTACGATTCAGTACAATTCTACAATATAAATTGACATGAGTTGCATTATTGAATATTTTACCTGGAAAAATACTTTGTCGTTCTTATGAGAAGGAGACAAAGTATTTTAACTCATTATTCGTAATGGCTGATGAACAAGTTATCAGAGTCGAAGTAGGAAATCGTTCTTCATTTAAGTGTTTTGCTACTACTAGGGTAACATCCCTAGGCAAAATGTAACTTAACCATGCACCTTCTCATGGAAAATATACTTCTATTATGTTACATTAGCAACATTCCGGCAAAGTTTTACATAGAAAGTGGTTTTCTTGCAAAACTATTTGAGCCTGGGGTTGTTGACATTGGACAAGTATGTGCACTGCAATGAACATTGAGATAGTTGAACATATGCAGAATTCCTTCGTCCTTTGTTTTTTCCTTTAAAATGTAGATTTATTTCATTGTAGTACAGTCTTTTAGACCCATTTTTTCTTCGAGATTGAGTTTATTTTTTAAAGAGAGACGGTGGGCAAGTTTGCGATCAACTGTATCATCCTAATGCATATTTTAATAAACCATTTCCGTTTGCCTGTTAAATTATTCATAATGTATCTGTAATTCTAATCGTATAATCTGTACCCGGTAGTTATGAATATTATACGAGTAGCATCCTCAGAAAATATTGAATTTAGTGCAGATTTAATTTATGTGTTTTAATTTTCTGGTTTATTACCAAAAATTCATGAATTCTCTTCCGACTATGTAATGCTACGCAATTTTCAAATTACAGTAAAAAGTTCTTACAGCAGATTTAAACGGATCTCGGAGAAAAAGAAAAAAACTAAATAAGAGAGAAAACGTGAAATTTTGAACTATTTTCGAGAATTTATGAAATGTTTGTCATGTGCATCTAAAAATGCTTACCTTTTCCAGGGATCAGTATTCTAGCGTAAACTTTGAACTGCACGGGTCACTTTTTCACAGAGTTCATTTAATTACACTTTATGTCTGTCAGTTCAGTTCACTCGATAAAAACGACAGTGTTCACGTTGGCGAAAATGACGAGAGAGAGTCAAGTCATAATCTCCGTCATGGGCTGGAAATGATCAATCATCTACTCAACAGGGCTTGAGTCTATATTTCCTAAGGGAGTAGTAGTAAATGATTAGGTCACAGCTTTCTCAGAACACTCACTACCCGGGCAAAAAACTCCCGGGTATTATCAAGAAAAATTTATCGGGGTAAAACAAATGACTTTGCTTTTGCCAAAGTTTGAGTAGTACATACAATGTCTGTCGTCCTTTCTATAGTTTTTACACTCAAGAATAAACTCTTGCTGAAAGCCGGGAGCAGGTTTTGATCAAATTTCAGTTTGGAAATCCTTTAGAAGATGAAGACGGGGAGAAAGCCTAGAGAAAACTGGAGACTTTCACCGAAAACCTCCTGACTTTCTCTGCTTTCTCTTCCTCAATTCTTCTCTCTCTTTGAGAATCTCGAGCGCAATGAAATGTGATGTAATGTGAGGCAATCCAGCGCAAACGCCGGCAGTTAGGTGGGACCCTGAAAGCTTTTGTTTTTAGAAGGCAACCGAAGGTATCTTTTTGTATAGTCACAATTGCAATTCAGAGGCTATCTCTAACAAGTCAAGTCTCTCTCAGACAAGGATTCTAATGTATAATCTGAGTCTGCAAAGGCCAAGTTCAATGCAAGCAAAAGCAAATCATATTAGTCTGCAACATCAGACTCCGGGCCTTTGACAGTATCCCAAATGGACCAAAATTTAATTTCAGAGGATGGACTTGGGCTACTGCTGAATTCTGAGAGCAAACTACTCCAGTTTTGACATTCGGGGTAACTATTTAATGTATTTTGCTCAAATGAAAGTGTACTAACTTTCATTTGTCCGAGAGAAGGTAACATTTTCAGTTGGAAGAATTGACAACGTAAGCCCTAAAGCATAAACGATGAATCAAGCGCCGTATAAATGTAATAACATGCTACAAAGAACTGGCATCACTTGAAACATAAAAATATGATTGAATGCATATGTCAGTCACGTCAAAGGTGATATTTCTAATAGAAAATCACTAAAAACTTGGATCTGTACAAATGACCTTGTGCTTTCCGTTACGACGTTATGGGCCACCACTGGCTTAGTCGGCATGGTTTAGAAGGCTTGGCAGTACCTTATTGTTCCCCTAGACCTCCTCCTTAATATACATACATACATTCCGTTACGACGTTAACTCGATAAAATTTTCAAACGAATAAGCGGACGCTATTTTCGAACAGAACTTGAAAGTAATTCCGTAGCTTTTGGATACAACCGATTCTATCTTTAAGTGAGAGACAGGAATGAAAAATATTTTCGTTTTGGCCTATGGACAAGTTAAAATTCAACAGACGTAAACGTAATCAGTTTGTTTTAGAAGATACTAAGAGTTTTACGAATTAACGGGTGCATTGTAGGGTCAACCGAGCTAAAAGTTCCAATTTTTGGAGAATGTGCTAAAAGTTTCTATCAACGGGAGGCTCCAGGTATTTGGAATATGTACTGGAGACTTTTAGCCTGGTTTACCCTATTATGATAGAAATAGACATTTGATACGTCCAGTAATATTAAGGATTTCCCACTGCACATCCCGGCTCGAAGGACGGAATTATTGCAACACACTTCACATGCATGCATAATGCACCAGGGTTGCTATTCTGGAGAATGAGATTCAAGCACATGTTGCAGCTATTTTGTAATGACAATCTTCAACACGCACTCTAACCGCGTATCCATTCAATATGGAACTGGAGTTCTCGGTTTCACCCTTATTTTGCATTTGGATTTGTATTTGTATTTGAATGAATGGCACACGTGCTTTCTCCGTGAATCTCCATGTGCTGTGATGTGATGTGATATGAAAGTGTGAATTTGTTATATTAGCGACCAGATGGTGCATGTCATTATAGTTTATCCGGGCAATTCCGTCTAGAGTTTTCACCACATTTTGTATGGCTGATTTCTTTGTTGCACAACACTGACAGGCATGAAGTGGGGTTGTCGCTCCGACGAATATAAATCACACGCGGGGTCTTTACAAAGAAAAGGGTTAAGGAAAATGCACGATGTTGTCGATTGCAGTATTTTGCATTTAGTAAGATCCAGTATAATAATTTTACACCCGTCAGGTTTATGCGTTCGCCAGTTGTCGCACAAATAGTCATAATTGAACAGGATATAAGAAGGGGCAATTTAGAGGGGTTGTGTGTCAAGCTTGATCGACTTTACCTTCTAATTTTATAAAAAAGCACTTGAAAATTAAATTCCGATGCAAAAATGGGCCACATTACAAAAGTCATTGAATCTTTTATAATTTCTTCTAACAACGGACACGGCATACACCTTACGGACAAATGTAAGCCGTCGGAATTCGCTGTATTTTTTATATATTGTAGGTCTTGGCATCCTAAACAACTTTTGTGAAAGTCCTACCCCAGAACTATAACCGGTTGGCCGCTAGAAATACGCAGGTAGGCATTTGCGATGGCGTCGAGTGAAAGTCAAAGTGAAAGTCACTGTAGAACATCGCTCAAGCCCATCTCTGTAAATCTAGCGGCCAAGCGGCTAGACTTTTGGCGGTAGAACCTTCACAAAATGTGTTCAGGATCACAAGGTCTACAACAAGCAACATCCAGCAAATTCAGCGGCGTGCAATTTTTCATAAAGTGTATCCAGTGTCCAAATAAAAGGAAAACCTTAGAGCAAAAAATAACGATATAATAGACTTCCATGCACTAGTTTGGTGTGCGAAATAATTAGTAGTAAACATAATGTACAGACTTAGGTGACCGATTAACGAGACCCATTCCATTTGTACGGATGCATACTCATGCAACATTTACTATTTTAAGAGTGGGCACTCTTAACGAACCGAAGTAAAGTTCATTAATGCAAACGTCAGTTGTTGAGCGAGGGATTGAATTGAATGGGTTTCAGCTGTCATGACAGAACTACCTGGAGGGCAGAGAAAGTGACTTTGCATGTTAGGTGGTTTAATGGAGAAAGTCTTCCCCTAGTACCTGAACTGGATACACGTACATGACCATCACCATCACCATGATATGATATGATATTAAATCTGTAGAATGGTGGGTGGCAGTGGAAGGGAAGAATCTCTTCTTGGAATTCTACATTCTATCGTACTACCTCAAGGCAATCGACTTACTTATCTGAGATTCTCTAGACTAACATTATATTCGGGAAGGAAGAGAAGAAATGATTATTCCATTCTCAAGCTTCAGCTTTCTTCCCTTCCCGTGAATGAGTTTTGCTCTGAGAGAGGAATCAAGTCAGGAGAAGAAAATGACAAGAGTAAAAGCATTCTTGTCACAAGTAGTCCGTGTAAGTAGTAAGTACTTCTGCGTTCCTTTCCCCTTTATCCCCTTCTCTACCTTGCTTTCACTTTCTACAGGGTTCCAAATATGTATTGGCCAAATGGTTCCTCGTTTGTTATATGTAGAGTTACAGTTTTTACCTCTTTTGTTGTGCACTTCATCAGCCTTAAGAATTCTTCTCTCGTGGGCCTGAATTGATATCAACGAGGTGAATCTTCTCAAGAGAAGTTACTCTAGAGGTCCCATCGACCCAGCTAATTAAACCTAAGTCTCTGCGGACTAAGTATGTGCGAACATCTAGCCATACAAGGAATTGTGAAGTGGGGCGACCAAGAATTGAACCCAGGACCGCATGGATTAAGACCGGCACTCACTACGCTGAGTCATATCGCCTTCCCTACAATTCTTCTAATTTCTCTAATCTACAAAGCTTTCAAATAATGCAATGGTCAGAAACTTTAGGTTGAGGGATAAACTTTTCAGTTTCAGCGAACTGCTAATACTAGCCAGTTCTGCTGCAGAGTCGAATTCTCTTGTGAAACCAGCATTCGTTTTATAGAACATTAAATTGTGAGAGAACCTAAGTTTCTTAGAAAAACGTGCGGTTTATAATTCAAATGTCCTAAGAAATAGAACTAACAAGGTACACTCGTGACCTGCCCCCTGCGTTTAGCAAGCGGACCCAACTTTTTGGGTAACTTGTGTCACCCAAATGATGAATCCAAAA